>JAGKTI010006000.1:0-16847 GCA_018397915.1 Birgus latro
ACACACACACACACAATGAAGTTAGCACCGTGAATCACAGTTTGCCTCCTGCTTCTGCGCCTCCTCCCCTGTGTAGCGTCCTAAGACAAGAGACCTGAGGAGTGGCCCCACCTCCGCTGGCTCCTTGAGGGCTTCCAGCAACATCTTCTCTACATTACGCATGATGGCCAGCTTCTGTCGTGGCTTCAGGGGGTATTCAATTTTCTCAGTTGGGCCACCCTGTCATGAGATCAAGAGCTGTATTTTTTAAGGATCCTACCCAATTTACCAAACAAGTCTCCGTAACAGTTAACCATTACTACAGATTTTTTTATTTTTCATACTGTACCATGTTAATTTAAACTCTAATTTGACTGTGCTGTGTTTGGAAGCTGCATGAATGAAGACAAAAATATATACAGTATGTGTATTTTAGAAAGTTTACAACTACAACCCCAGAGTATTATATATATACAGTGAGTCCTCTTTAACCCCTTCAACATGAACATGTATTTTTGGGTTTATTCTTGTAATCAACAGAACATGTATTGCTGGAGACGACTGTACAAGTAACCATACTTTATACCAATGTTGTCATAAAGTGAACATACAGTACACAGAATGTCCTTACTATGTGTCACATTTCTTGACATTATTTTTTTTGTAATTACTTCCACATTAATAAACAGAAAACTGCCTACTGAATGCAGTGGCATGACCAAGTCGTCATAAATGGTGAAGCCAAGACCTAGCCTGGGACAGCCAATTGCCATACAACGTGCACACACATTAAATAAGCCCAAATTTCAATGGGGGGGGGTAAGGGTCTGGCTGTTAACTGGTACCAAAAGAATGATCTGCCAGTTTCAAAAAATGATCTGCCAGTTTCCACCAGTTTGAAGGACCAGGTACTTGGAAAAGGCAAAGCTACTTTGGAATATATCACGGTTACTATACCAATAACTGACATACAACTGAACATACCTTATACCAAAAATTGACAGAGACAGTGTGGCCAAGGCAGGGTAGACTCTCAATGTGATGCCACCAGTACATGGGGATATAGAGGACGTCCCCAGGCCCCACCACCGCCTCCACTCCTCGCAGACCCTCCAGCCCCGGGAAGCTCTCGGTGTCCGGTGCATCAAAGTCCACCTTCAACAACAGGTATTAGACACATTATTGTAAAATCCAGAACTCTAACAATAACCCCCGGAGGAAAGTTGAGACCACCACCACCACAACCACCATCCTTTAGCTGTTATACACAATAATCCACAAAAGTACTGTTACTGACCCAATCCTTTAAGACCACCCCCAAACACCTAATTCTCTTCACCCCTGAGCCCTAACTAACCCAATACCCTACTTACACTTTTCACAGTGAAATGCCTGTCTTTCTGTAGCGGCAAATTAACCCCTTCATAGTAACATCTTCTCTGGTTCATTATCATCATCTAATCCTGTGGTGCCCCATGAGGAGTGTAGGAGCCTGGGGCTAGGCAAGTTGGTCCTGACATTTAAGATGAGGGTGACCAGCCTCACTCATCCCCAAGTGACATTACGTTAGCAATAAACCCAACCATCCCTTGGATATAAACCTGCACAGGCTCAATCCAACTGGAGCACCTTAATTACCCACTAAACCTGTTGTACAGGAAACCATTTGGCTTGTCACTCAGTGTAGAGTCACTCATAGATAGAAGTAAGAGGAAAGAATGAAGGAAAGACAGAAGAGGAAGGAAGGAGGGAAGAGAGGAAAGGGCAGTCACCCATGAGCAGCACTGTGAGTGAGTGGATGGAGAGCACCCCCACCTACCTGATTAATCACTTGTCTTAAATATCTGGCTTAAGTAGCCTATCCCCAGGCCCTTTCACTCCTGATGGGGTAGTAAAGCACACATGCACAGATGCATACACACATTCACTGTTTGCCCTTGATTTTCCTATCTGTTTCTCCACTGCTTTACCTAAAGTTCATTACCTTAAACAGCCTCTGAGAAATATCTTACTAAAAGTGTCTCTTCATATCAGCCTAGGTTTTTTTTTTTTTTATTGTAAGGAAGATGGAACCAAAGGCTAGAAGCCAACAAGACTGCTCCCTCCAGGAAAAAGTAAAAAGGTAACAGAGAGCCAAATTCATTTTGAGATGGACACACTGTGTTTGAGAGACTCAAGGTCATAGGCAGTAAGAAATACAGACAGAGGAGGACTTGTTCCCAAGATGACTTGTTGCAAACATGAAACACTGGGTGAATGGCTAACTCTTGCATTATTTATGCTACACAGTTTCAGATTTTTGCTAAATCAACTATGTTTATAGTTTTTTTAGTGACTGAACTGAATGGATGAATCATGTATAGAGGAGTGTATGACAAGGGATTGGCACTCATTTCTTAATGTGACAGTTGAAGGCTTGGCTCCATCAGGCAGGTACTGTGAAGGGCACCTATATAAATATATATGAAAAATTTGTGCAGATGGTTAGGTCTGTGAGGCAGAACCATGATTCTGGGGTATTGAATGTGAGTGAAATGAGTCTCTAGACCATTTCACTGGACATGCTGTTGATAGTTTTGCTTCTAGGATGATATCTCTTTCACTGCTCTCTGGAACCTACTAAACCCCATCCATGAGTGGGAAAAAGAGGTTAGGATGATGATGATGATAATGTTGATTAAAAATAAATAAATATGCTAAACATACCATCGAAAATAAAATGAACAATGCAATAAGTAAAGGAATCATTGCATTATCATATAAATGTTGCAATTTAAATCATACTATTAACAGTATGTGGTCATATCAATCAGATTCAGAGAACAGTCCTTACCATCTCAAAATCTACGTGATTTTATATTTACTCCAAAAAAATTTTCAGATTCATCCTGGATTTCACATTAAAAACAGTAAATATTAGTCAGACATCGGGTACCTTTATGCTTATTTACGTTCCAAATAAAAGATAAATTGTTCAAAACATATTTATGATTGTGCTCATACTGTTCATTTCAAGATGCCTGGACACACTGTGTTTGAAAGACTGGAGGTCATAGACAGCAGGAAATACAGAAACACAGTTCCAGAGTTGACCTGTTGCATACATAAAGGACTGGGAGTAATGGTCAACTCTTGCATTAGAGAGCTGGACACCAAAAGTATGAGAGACTGTTCCTAGAAGGGTGCTACGTTCCCGCCATAGTGGTGGAGGGATGCATGCAGTGGGCTGTGACTACTGAAATAGCGATAGAAAAGAGATAGAGATGCAATATTGCAGCGAAGACAAAGGCTGAAGGAAGCCAGTAAGAGGAGGAGTGTTAATGAGATGAAAAGCCTTTGACTCCACCTTGAGAAGAGCTGTATGTGGGAGCCTTCCCACAAATAAGAAACTCTATACAGGGGTGAATAAAACCTGTGTATAAAGCCACATTCTATGACCTCGTTCTAGGTCTTTTTTGGTCTGCCTCTTGCAACCCTACCATCAACATTCACACTTCTCATACTGGTATTCAGTTATGATTTATTACCAACACAAAATGATTACAAAACCCTTGATAAACAAAGAAAGTATTGTAATTATTCAGATCAATAAAAACCCAGTTTTCTGAAACTGCTTTTTTCATAAAGCTTGTAGCCTACAGTATGTATACAGTACTTCCATCTATCTATCTACAGCCAGACACCATAATCCAGTAAGGGGAGGTCATTTGTCTTTGAGTTAGCTGTTTTATGGGGAGGGGCACTATCCCTCCGCCAACCCACTTATTGACACGTAATGAACATTTATGGGTTGCTTAAATGGTTACCACCCAGCATGGTAAATGATTTCCTAGCTTACAGGAAACCATTAAGCTTGTCACTCAATGTAAAGTCACCTGAAAAAGAAAGAAGAACAATAAAAAGTGACAGGAGATGGGAGAAACAGGAAAAGAGAGGCCAGACACAGAAAAGAAAAGGAAAAAAGATAAAGGTGGAGGAAGAAGTAGGTAGCACTACATCAGGTGAGTGACTGGTCACCACCACCTACCACCTTGTATATTTAAAGGATAAATTAATTTTGTACTGTGCTGCACTACACTTACTGCTCACCCTGACATTCAAGTATTGTACCGGTACTCTTTTACTTAGAAGAAGTAAAAGACAAAAACACTGCTGATTGCATCATGGCTGTAAACAAAATAAGCAAAATTCAGAAACTGATTACCACAATACAGTATATGAGAAACATCACAACCCAGTGTGTTACCTGTGACTGACGATCGTGGGGGTGGTATACAGGGTATGGGTAAAGACGCTCATAATGTTCTGGCGCAAAGAGAATGCACCGCTTGTATCCCACCAACTGACAGAAAAAGTTTTGCTGTTCATCGTAGTGAACTGGAGTTACATTCCCTGTGAATAAAATAGTAAATGACATGAACTTAAGAGAAATCCAGAATTACAAGGCAAGGTAGCCTAGTCACTACACCAAACTAAATGGAATGCTAACTTTCTCAGTCTAACAATAACTACTATTCACTGAACTATACCGTACGAGTCAAACTTAATGATCAAGTTATTTTCAAACTGAGAAAAGTGGCAAGAGAAGGGGTGATAGGGCCCACTATGGCAAAAAGGGAATACATTTAACTACTTTTCTGACCAGGGACAAGATTCACAAACTTATGATTATCTTTCTGTAGTAACTAGAATTTGCTTTTGCATTAAGGACACAGAAAGGAGGGTGCAGAATCATTTATCCCATTTGTTCTCCCTGCAAAAAAAAAAAAAATCTGATGTACAACAGGGAACCGTCGTATATCCGTTTGTGAATCTCTGCCAAGTTTTGCAAGTACAGAATGTTCTCAGAGTTTGGCAAAATTGAAGCAACAACTGCTCTTTCAAATCCACCCACTTGGAGTTGGCACACCCATTCTCTATGACAATATATCAGTTTATTTCTGCTACCTCTCGGCATTTTCAATTAGCTTAGGAATGATCTATACTAAAGAAGTTAATACACAAAATACCTAACTCCTCCTGTGAAAACAAAACCTTCTGGAGACAGCAAAAAATGAAACTAGAAGGCCCTCACAGTGCATACATCCACCAATGCCAATAAAATTAATGATTTACTGATTTAATTCCTCTGTCCTACCAGGCAAATACCTTCCGGTCTCACACATTCAATATTTGTACAGCACATTCCTAGTCTGACCTGTTACACAATCAGAGAGAGCACGTAGTTTTACCAATGCCAATAAAATATACAATTTATTCTCGATTTCTTTCCTTTACAGGTGGCTTTACATTGAGTGACAAGCCAAATGGTTTCCTGTAAGCCAGGAAACCATTTACAATGCTGGGTGGTAACCATATAACCAAACCATACGTGCTCCCTACGTGACAGCAAGTGGGTTGGTGGAGGGTTAGTGCCCCTCCCTGTAAAACAAATAACTCAAAGTCAAATGGCCACCCCTTACGGGATTATGGCGTCTGGCAATAGATAGATAGACAGATATTCTTGGATCCGGATCCAGATCTACCTCAAAATCTAATCACCTCTGCCCACCTAGACATCCTCAGGCATCTGTTTCCTATATTTCAGAGGGGATGCTAGCAAGTCTTGGTTTCTTCAGTTTAAAGAAGTATTGTACAGTCTTCTACATTTCATTTTTGCTACCTCCATATGAGTTTCTATACGAGAGCACCCTCATAGTGAAAGAGATATTGGAAGGTACTGGTGGCTAAACCTGACTTCTCCACTTCAAAAGGTCTCTTCTAATCTGAATAAAAGTATAACTAACTATCAAGAATAAAATGGAAAAATATGTTTCAGGAATTAAGTTAGCCCTCTTATCCTTACCAACGTGTCATGGCTAAACCCCGATGACAAAAAGCTTGATTTCCACAAAATCATATGACCAGAGAATTTTTTGCAAAACATTTGTATAAACTGCAGACAATATCGTGATAACATTAATTAACAATCATGTGTGATATCACTGCTATACTGCTTAAATCAATGGTGGATGCCAAAAGCTCATTAACTCTCTCATGGCTGGGACTACTCTAGAATTCTATTCCAGTTAACATAGTTGATTTCATTCAGCTGGGGGTCAATCATATGAGCGTGAGTGTTAATACCATCACATTTAACCCTCTCATAGTCAGGAAACCTCTAGTATTTTATTGCAGCACACACCAGATGATTTTCTTCAGCTGAGAGTGAGTATAAGAATCTCATGTGTTAATACCAGCATCATTAACCCTCTCATGGTCAGGACGACTCTAAAATTCTGTTTGAACTCATGTCCAATGATTTTAAAAAGCTGAGATTAAGTCACTGAAGAAGCATGAATGTTAAGGTAAGAGGAGACTAAAATTCCACCATGTGCTAACCTTCCATGCCCACCAGGAGGAGGTTTGATGTTAGCGGCCCCCAGTTGTGTGTCTTCTGCTGGATGTTGAGCCACTGCCAGTTGAACTGCAGGAAGTCCACCACAATACCCTGGCCCACTGTGTTGTTCAGGCCCTGCTGCAAGTACACTCTGCCGCCAACCACCAAACGTTTAGTCCACATCGCACCACATACCACCTTCGGTAACAAAGCTACTAACCAATCACCATTCTATCTATCACCTACAACCAGCAGCCTTAATCCTGTAAGGGGTCACCACACACAAACTGCCTCACGTTGCCCTGTTCCCTGCCATTTTGCTGCCCTCCCCTCAACTTACACCCTCCTCTCTCATATACTTATCTACTCCATCCCTCCATCTCATCCCTGGTCTCCCCCTCCCTCTGGCCCCCTCAAACTCACTCACACACACACACTTTCCTAGTTAGTCTCTCATTCTCCATCCCCTCCACATGGCCAAACCACCTCAGAGTATTTCTCCTGATGATTTCTAGCACATCTGCATCCACACCACAACGCTCCTTCACTTCCTCATTTGTCAGTCTGTCTCTCCATGTAACTCCACATGCTCCTCTCAAATAACCTATTTCCACTGCTCTCACTCTTGACTTCTGTCCCTCCAACAAGGTCCAAGCTTTGCTTCCATACATTAGAGTGAGATACAGTCATGTGGCAACTTTTTTACTTCAATGCCCACTTCCCTATTTCTTATCACTGTTTTCAATGAACCAGCAACTTTACTTCCCTGCTGTACCTTTTCAAGTATTTCATCCTCCAAACTTCCATCCTTACTCATCACAATAACCAAGTACTTAAATGCACTCACATTTTCCATTTCCTCACTATCCAGCCTCAATGTGCACTCTCAGTGACTTCAATTCTCTCGAAGACCACAACTTTGCTCTTCCCTACACTCACCTTTAGATTCTGCTTCTTACATACTCTCCCAAACTCATTCACCAAGCCTTGCAGTTCCCCTTCATCTTCACTCAACAATACAGTATCATCTGCAAACAACAGAACAGGAAGTTTCCAAATGCTGTCCTCACTCATTAGGGCCATGCCAACATCTCCACAAACTTAATTTATCAACCTATACAATCACTTTACTCCAACCTCTCCCAAATATGCTAATTTGATCAACCAGTAGGAAATTTCCAAATACTGTCCTCATTCATTAGGGCCATGGCAACATCTCTACAAATTTAATTTACCAACCTATACAATTACTTTACTCCAACCCCTTCCGAATATGCTAATCTGGTCAACCAGTAAAGCCTATGCAACATACTGTAACTTAGTAAGCTATCCTGAAGAGCCATTTAAAAATGTGACCTTGATACAGCACACCCTGAAATTCTCAATTCTGGAGTGTTTGACACACAGACTCACATGCACGCATGCATGCACGCACACTGTCCAGTCACATCATCCATGTAGATACATGGTATTTCCATTCAGTCTCTAAGCACAGCTGGATAAATAGAATATTCAACTTTACCAGGATTCTGCTTACCCTAAATCTATTCTTCCTCTGTTGGCAAGCTGTGATGGCACTTACAGAAATGCTGATTAAGTTACCCTTGCCTGGCACACCCAAACATGATGGTAGTGAGAGGACCCTTTCAAAACAGCCAAGTCCAGAAACATGTGTTGGAATCCTATTGTGACTGTAAAATGCAATATGCACTCATGTCTGCCCCACAAATTTTAAAAATCTATATATGGATGCATAAACAGTGAAGATGCTGAAGCTGAGATCAGCCATTGTGTCTAGCCTACATCTCACTATCTCTTGCAATGCACTAAAAACTACTGTTAAGTCCTAATGAGTTTCAGCTCAGTGAAAGGATATCTTGATTTGGAGTGGATCATAAGATTCCTCAGGTAAGAAATTCAGGCAGATATTGTCGCGACCTCCTAGATGCAAAAACAGCCTTTTCATTCCAATTAGTAACCATTTGCCATGTATGGAAACTGCAAAAGCAGAAGGTAGGGGCAAACCCTACAAGATTAACTTATACAGGGCATCAGTCATGGGGAAGCTGAATGGAAAAGCTGATAAAAGCTCTGGGAATGATGTAATGGGGCAGTCTGATGTGCCACAGAGGACCATGACTGTAGGATATATGGCAGTTAAGTTATGCAAAAAAACAACGGCATACTGTACTTCATACTTCAACATAAAGTACAGTACCGTACATAATTATAAATGGTACAGAGAGACTTGAGAGAATGCAAAAGAAACCTGACTTACTATGTTGTGATGTTTTTCCTGGATCTGACTCTGGGGACAGACTTCACAGTCCGTATCCTAATCCTCTTATGTCCCACACACTTTCACATATCTCAACTCTGGCACTAACAACCACTGTCCATACTAAATACTATACTGTACGTGCTAGGGATACCTCGTTTAGAACTGGTGTAATTATATCAGCTGGGGTGTTTTCATGACATGCAGGTGGGTCTTGTGAGGATTAGTAATCAGTTTTAATGAAATTAATTAATTAAACTTCTCCCTACCCCAGTCCAGGTTTGAATTTGTGTTTTCTTGGACAGCCATACTCTTATGCCACTTAACCAACACCTCTGTCTGTCTGTTTATTGCTTTGCAGCATAGCAAAGCAGTGATGCTGGTTCTGAGTGACTAAGTAATTCAGACATGCATTGTGGGTCTGCTTGTTTACTGCTTTGGAACAACTGAAGCACTGGGATAGGTAGTGAGTACTGTGTGCCTATGTATGTAATGTATGGCTCTGCATGAAAGGGAATCAAATGAAGCTGTGGTAATGGAACTTCACAGACAATGGATGAAATACATAAACCTGGGAATCATAAAGCAGTTTTTCTTTCCCAAATGTGCCAGTTTAGTAATGATCCCCTTCCTTCCCCAATTACACTACCCTCCCTCACCATCAGTTCTAACAATCAAACACCCTCTAATATCCAGAACTAGATAACCAAAATAAAATCTTAACTCTTACCTCTCATCTCCAGGCTTCCAGTCTCGCAACTTTTTCACAAACTCGGAGAATGTGATGTCCACTCTCTTTGTAGGAGGCACAAAATTAGTCTTATACTGCTTTATTTTGGCTTCATCATAATACTTAAACTTATGGTTCTTAGAGAGGAAGACCATGTAGTGCTCACTCCCCATATTGGCTTCAAGGTAGTCCAAGTCCCACTTCAGAGCCGTATCACAAAGCTTTGTGTCTGTCAGCACCACTGGCTTCTGTAAGGGTGAGAGAGAGAAAAAAAAGCTATATAAAATAAAAATGTTGATATCTGTGAAAAATTACGCAGTATACCTTACACATTTTTTTATACATAACTGGTACTGTATATAAAACATGGATCTGAAAACAGGTACAATGACTGTTATGTTGTTTCTGTGGTCCCCAAGTTCATCTGGACATAACCCCAGTGGACTGCAGGAAACAACATCCACAAGGGGAAAAAGACCTCCATTAGTCACTAGATTCTGATGTGAGACATTAATCCCAGCAAAATGAACAAAATTTTTATTTTCAGGGATAGATGAAGCCATCAAACCAACCACAACAATCACCCCCATATCTCTAATTATACGGGAAGCCTGTAGACTAGAAATGTGCTTTCTTCTCTTCTAATTTTTATCCAAGAAGACATCAAATATCTTTATCCTCGACATTCCCACTGCAATTCATGATACACCTTTCAAACAGCCTGACAGAGACAATCAAGTGACTACCAAGCCTAGGGAGGAAAAAATGTACCCAGTGCCAAACCCTTGTCACATGCTTCTCCGTTTACACCATATCTTCTTCAACCAACTCAGTTCCCTGTCAATTCCCTAGTCTCTTAAACTTCCATATCTCTCTTTCTCACACAATCACTTACCATACCTGTTCACCTTCAACACCTACCATGCTTCCTCTCACCTTCAAACTCACTCACATTTATCCATTTTACCAATTCTGCTTCATGCCTTCTTTCCATATTACCATAACACCTATGCACTCTCTCTGTCATCCTATTATCAACAGACTGCTTTACTCCATATCTTTCATGAGTCACACTGTTTCTAATGCTATCACACTATGCACTCTAATATTACCGTACTCTTAAGCAGTCTCAGTCCACTCCTATATCCACTGCTGCTATAAATCCTTTTATTTACTTATTTATGTATTATTATTACAGTATTATTATTTTTTAAGCGTATACTCTAGGCACAGATTTGGCGGCCTGCTCTGCTGAGGCCCGGCAATCCTCCTACATGCTAGCGCCACATCTTCAATAGTTGCCACTTTGACTCAAACATCCAATGTCTACACTGAATGCATACTTGCTGTCACATGCAGGATTGGTGTAATGATATGTGGGGGGATGTTTTCATGATACCAGTATGTCAATGGGTCTTGTGAAAATTTGGGAAATACCATTTTAACAAAATTCGCATCATCAAACTGTTCCCTACCCCAGCCCGGGATTGAATGCATATATACTTTTAAGCATCTGAAATGGTTTAGGTATGTTGAGAGGATGGAGGATGACAACTGGGTGCAAAGGTAAGAAGCGTGAATGTCCAGGGTAGGGTTGCAAGTGGCAGACCAACATCAGACCTGGGACGAGGTCATAGAGTGTGACCTCAGGAAGAAGGGGCTGAATAGGGAGGCTGCCACAGATTGAGCAGTGTGGATACCCATCATTAGGTGACCAAGGTTGGTGCATGCAAGTGTGTTGTAGCCTTTATAAACAATATGGTATGATATGATCAAACAATTAGGCTATCACTAATCCCCTGACTACCATCTCAAATGGTAAAAAATAAGAGTGTCTTCTACTAATCATTAAGTTAAAACGGCAGCACAAAAGCACTTGTTGCTTTATGAGGGGCCGTAGCACCTCTTCCTAACCAGTATATTTTTACACACGGAGCATTAGCACAGTAGTCTCTTGTATGCTATTCATACAAATTATGCTGATGCTCAAGTGGAATGCAAGGGAATACTAACATGTAGCTGCTGTAGTTTAGTAAAGAAATTTAAATAGTAAGGAAAAGGTTGTTGTAAGCCTTTTTAACCCGATGTGAATGAATGCAGTCCCAAGAGAACTGTTGCTGGTCTCATGCTAATTTGAAAACTTCAGTGTACCGTATGAACTTTCACGACCGGTACTCGATGTAATGTACTTCTTTAAAATTAGGCAAATGAAACATATAATCTTTTTTTTCAATGTTGCTGCACTAGAGACATACCGGTACTGGTGGGTAGGCTTATTGCAACCTGGGGGGTCAAGTTGCACAGACACCACATAGTAATCATATTATTCTACGGCCATAACATTATTACGACTGGAAGGACACTGAAGATCTTGAAAAATGTATAAATGGCATGCCGTAATTCATATATACTATTGAAAAAAGATAGGTCAAGCCAAGTTTAGGGTCATAGGATGTCAAACTTAGGGCTGAAGGATCCAACTTTCACAGGTAGGTTGGGTCCTCTTGTGGTTTCTGTAATACTCATACATGCTTCCTTCTATAATGCAAAGTTAGGGCCAAAGGATCCACAGTCAGTACAATGGATTCTAGGTTTAATGTGAAGGATGCCATGATTAAGGCAATGGGTGTCAAGGTTAGGGCAAAGGATGTCAGGATTAGGATGAAGGATGCTAAGGTTAGGGTAAAGGATGCCTATGTTAGGATGAAGGGCACCAAGGTTAGGATGATGGATGGGGTTAGGGTGAAAAGATGCCAGGGTTAGGGTGAAGAATGTCTGGATTAGTAATAAGAATGCCATGGTCAGGATAATAGGATGCCAAGATAAGAGTCGAAGGATGCCTAGGCTGAACCAAAACAAACACTGGTTTAAAGATGAACAAATGGCAAAGTCAGGGCTAAAATGTGTGCCTTTGAAGATTTACTTAGGTTAGGTCCTTGTAACTTTCAACATAGCTAACTACTGCACAGTACAATACCTGAACCTGCATTTGTGAAAGTAACATCTTTCAAATTTTACCAACATCTTTATTTCTAAGACTCCATTAGCTGGCTTGTAACTTTTCTTACATCTCTAAGTTCACTGCCAACTCAGACATTCACTTCTTCATATTTCTCGGTTTTCATACTGTAGTTTGACAGGCCTGGAAAATTCTAAGGCAAACACCAATGGGCCTCAGAAGTCAAGTTTCCAATTTTCCAAGGCAATGCACTAACCAATTAAACCAAGGCAGTGCCCAGACCTCCACCTGGCCAATCAGAAAGGCAACAGTCAGTGAGAAGTGTTATAAAGACTCAAAAAAGGTGGCTGAATTTCTAAGTTCTGTCTTTGTTTATCATAACAGTTGGCTCACATCTCCTATTTTGTGACTTTTATTAATTTCTCTACAGGCAATTCATTTTACATCACTGCTCTGTAATCCTCATTTTCCCCATTTTCAAGATTGTCTTTGAGATAATATATAAATTGTTAAAAAAATGTCTGTATTGATTTTAACTACCTTCATCACATCAGAACCTTCTAAACAGCAGTGGGGAAAAAAAAATCAAATATCACACTAGTAAGGAAACCTAAAGTGTTATAATATACAGTACTTGTATTCAGGACTTCCTCTTTACATTTCCAAATAAAAACCTGGTACCATAACTTCTAACCTTTGCACTTGTAATACAGTCCCCTTTGTCTCATTTCTGGTATGTATGTGGCATAACAACTACTGGCATAAAGGGAAACTGCTGCCTATGCCTTGCTGCATGCACACACGTACACACACACACTGGCAAACCTACACAAACTGGCACCCACAAATTAACCGACCTCCTGTGAGATGAGTGCCGTTGCCTGAGGGTCAGTGCAGGACAGGCGTGGTATGGGCTCAGTGGGAAAAAAGTATTTCCTGAGGTGGCTCTCATCCCACGGCTGGCTGTTGGAGGTGCTCGTTGTGCCGTTCATGTTCATGGTTGGCTAAAGTTGAGAATTTTCTAAGTATGGAGGTTTTGACTAAGGGGCTGTAATTTTACAGAGGGAGGGATTATGGTTACATATGTGCCCCAGATTCCTCGTAGAGTTGGCTGTGAAGTCGAAAAAGAGGTTGTTACAGGTGCTGAGGGCCGTGCTGATCCAAGGCAGCCCTGAGCAGGTTGAGGTGAGTGAGTACGTGATCAGAGCCCCATTGTTGACATTACGTGAGGTGGAGCTTCACGAACACCCTCGGCCTCATCATCGTTGCTATGGTGACATCCCAAATCTTATCTCACTATATATTCACCTTATTAGCATTATTTTCTCGTGCTTCTTATGCCAAATAAAAATAATTATAGTCTGAATATAGGTATGTCATACTGAGGGATCACTCTGTGTAAACGGATTCGTATGGATTGCTGACGTTCGCGGATTGAAAATTATCCGTAAGTTACCCAAACTGTTACGAAACTACTCACATGCAGAAACAACAATACCTATCTTGTAATAATCCCAAAATTATGGCGAAGTTTGCGAGGAGTTTGGGTATTGGGTTGTAACATATGTTTTGTGCTCGTAGAACCTGGGAAGTCTGTGCGCATGTTACGATGATGGTGGACGCTGCGGACCCTACGTTTCTACAGCAAACGGTTACTAACTCGCAGTGGAGCAACCAGTTTTCAGGTATGGTGATGCAGATCGTATTTTTTTAGTGGTTACAATGGTGGAGCGTGTGGTATCACATTCTAACAGCAATTAGTCGAACTCTGGGTAAGGATCCTAGTTTAGAATTCGGTAAGGATGCAAACTCCTTTAATGACTTGAGTTTAACACTAATGGCTACGAAGGACATACGCTCTAGTGCTGTGATTACCATCCAGCGCATGAGAAACCATATCATATACTGTACAGTACTTGGGATGAATTCTGGGTGAGAGGGAAATGAGTATTGCGCCTCACTTATACACACCTGAATAACTTACAGGTACGCCCTGTTGACATGTTACCAGTGACTAATTAATGTGTTATTTGTCCATTATTAATTATACGATAACTCGGCCTGTGCTGCCATATCGTACTATACTGTCATACCGTGTCACTGTCCTGAGTGTCATCTCATGTGTCAGTGTTCTCATGGCAGTGTTGTCATGTTATTTTTACAGTGTCGGTGCTTTCATGTCATTTCATGCCAGTGCTATCACTCATGTCGCTTCTTTACTACTGTCTTCCGTCTCATACCGGTACTCGTACAACTTGGTGGAAAGTGTAAACAGGTTTGTAACACGGGATCCACCTTGAATGAACCCAGGCTGACTTGCGTGTGTAAACTGTAGTCTTTCAAAGTACAGCCCAGGAGGCTTGTGAGGTTTCTATTTATTGAGTTATTTGAAAACATGTTCCCTACGAATTATGATTTGACGAAGGACGTATATTTCATTAAATCCTCCCTACTAAAAGTTATTCCACGATGGGCATTATCACTGTAATAGGCAGTTGGTGCTGGAGCCACACCTTCACGGGGTGGCATTGACGTTACTGGACAACTTCGCTGATCAGCCCCTCACCTATGAGGCCCGCGAAAAGATGTTGGACTGTAGAGGAAGGGTAACTTCAGCCTGCAGTCCATTATGTTGACGCCATATCCCTAGGGCAGCAACAATATCAACAAATACATGTAGCTATTGCTTCGGCTATAACGCCTTGATTTTTCTTGCTAAATGTTGATAAAAAAAATACTTGAAGCAATGCACATTGCTTTACCCTCGCTTGTGATGTTACAGTATTCTGTGTCAAGAAGTCCTGTCCCATATTTTCGACAGTGGTACCTTCTGACTCACCAAAATCTTTAGTTTCAGCCTTTGTAGCTTCCCTATTTAATACAGAGCACAGGTTACATAACCGTTCCTCTTTCATTCATAATTTCCTATACAGTATATTAATTTTCGTTGACCTATAATGAAGCTACTGACGCCCACACCTGAACTGTGGAACATGCTCCAGCCAACAGTTTGGGCGTTCCGCTTAGACGTTGTTTTGAAATTAAGTAATAATTATGGTGGCGATTTTTAAGAAGAACCACTTGAGAGATACCTATTACTACTCTGCAAGTTTTCCAAAGATGTTTAGGTCCGCTGTAGCTTAATAATTTGTGGAATAACACGGTTTTGGTGTTTACGTTTGGCATTCTTCAGTATTATGGAGGCAAGTTTCAAGAAAACTCACGCAGCTCCTTTTACTTTCCCATAAGCTTTCCAGTGACGTGCATGGTTCAATGTTTGTTTAAGTGTTTATGAACTAACAATTTCGGTGCTCAGAAATGGCGTTTTTGTTTTGTGTGTGTGTGTGCAGGGAAGCAGTAATCAAAGGCCAGAAGCCTGTAATTTTGTTCCCTCCAAGAAAAAACAAAAGATAACAGGAAGTCACATTCAAGATCTGTTCATTTCCAGTTGCCTGGACACATTGCGTTTGAAAGACTGGAGGTCATAGACATTAGGAAATACAGATAGAGGAAGACATTTCCACAGCCGACCTGTTGCATACATGAAGGACTGGGGGTAACAGTTAACTCTTGCACTTAGTGAGCTGGACAGAAAAGGGATGAGAGTTTTAAGAGTATGTTGGCGAATTTTGAAATAAAGACACTTAAGTAACACATTACTTTTTTTAAGTTTTTCAGTGATGCTCTTAGATTCGCTGCAGGTTTAAGTCTCCAAAATAAACTGCCTTTGGTGCTGTGTTGCGGTATACTCGTTCACGCCGTACGTGTCTGGTAATATTCTCTCTAGCTCGCTTCCCTCTCTTGCTCTAAACGATAAATTTGGACGTGTTATTTAATCATTTTTTTCCAAACATTTCAAGCGATAAATTAATCCTGGTTTCTGTGTATTATATCTAGTAAATCAATGTATATCCAGTTTATTGACCTCACCTTCACCCCTGACCTCACTTTCACGCCTGACCTCACTTTCACCCCTGACCTCATCTTTACGTTTGACCTCACCTTCACCCCTGACCTCATCTTTACGTTTGACCTCACCTTCACCTCTGACCTCACTTTCCATAAGATGCCTGTCCTCAACATGAATTATATTTCTAAGGTAAGTTCTTAAATCTTTCGCAGTTACCTAGGCGAAAATTGGGAATGGTTTCCAATGGAGAGAGAGAAAGGGAAAAAATGGGTTGCAAAGGATGCGGTGTGGCAGGTAAAGGACATTACATGACATTACTGACTTGAGATAACTTGATAACATGCCAGTACTGACATTGCATGAAAGCATAGTCATATGACAGCACTGACAAAATGACAGTCCTGGCGTTACATGACATGACAGCACTTATAGGCCTACGTAGCTATAAACTGAATAAGGTAAATCATAATGGACAAGTAACATAACCATTCTCTGGTGACACGTTGTGTAAAAAAATAATGGAGGCAAACATAAACATTATCTGTTAACTGTTGAAAAACCAGACGACCCCTTCTCGGTGCAGACATCGATCAGTTCGTGGGCTAGCGGTGG
>JAGKTI010006000.1:18770-30625 GCA_018397915.1 Birgus latro
TTATAGCTACGAGAGACATGGATCATAAGCCTTTTAGTGAGTGAATGTGTCTCCTGGATGTGTATTTAACTGTTTCGAGGTCTATTCCAGGGGAAGGTTGGCACTCAGCATAGTCTGCCTCCATTACCCGCGTGCAGTCGATAGGCATAGCTGTAATGGTTCGGTTTTATTTATTCATTTATATAGTCGACAGTAATTCCATGGTTTATTTTTTATTTGGTCTACAGTAATTCCATGATTTATTTTATTTATTCATTAATTCGCTAGTTAGACTGCAGTAAATCCCAGAGGAATGATCTGTTAAGCTTGCGAATCTGGTGACGTCTTAAGCGTCAGTTTTTGCTGCCTCTAAGCTATATTTCGAAAAGCCCCTCCAAAGCTGGAAAAAAAAAAAATCGATAAAAGATAAAGAATGAAAGAGGAAATTGTAACTGGACTGAGGAGGTTAGAGTTAGCCTTCCATAAGTACGATACTCAGGAGGTGACTGGAGGCTTTTCAAATCGCACAATGCCACCAGGGGAAGTAGGCCGGTCATCTACCCTTAAATATACAGGACCTTGGTAGCCTAGACTCGGGCCCCTACATCTCGAAGGAGGTAAAAAAGAACTGGCTGTTGCCGATTTACCGTTCATACTGTACGTCACTCCACAGACTCCCTGCACTGCCCACCATCCCGCCAAAAGTGTAAGCGCAGCCGACCCGCCAAACCACAGCGCTGCGAGGTGAACAAAGACTGCACCGGCCATCCTGCGCTCCTCTGCTGCTCTGACTCCTGCCTGGGGGACATAAAGGTCTGCAAGATGGGCTACAGGAAGCACTGACAAGGGGAAATAAGAAGAGATATGGAGGGAAATCAGAAGCAGAGAGCCAAATTCTTGCTGACACTGGAGACTTCATAATAATTCTTCCTTAACAATTTATTTGCATATTACAACTTAACATTACCTTCTGTGTTACTTATAGCCAGGGCAGAAGAGAGGGGGGGGGGCAGTTGGGGATAATCCTCGGGGCCCGGGCTCGAGGGGGGGGGTCCAGGCCCCCAAAAATAGTGTTAAGAGGGAGGAAAATGTAACATTGTGTAGTTCACTCTATGGTGACACATTGGATTTTTAAAGGAAATATATGACAGGAAGTAGGATTTTTTTTTTTTTTTTTTTTGCAAGAAAAAAAAAAAAAAAGATGTCACAATATTTTTCCCTCCACGAAAAAGCAAAAACAAGATAACGGAGAGACAAATTCAAGATCCGTCCATTTCTAAACAAAATAAAACCAGACTGTGTATAACATTTACAGTACAGAGTTGTGTATTATTGTATTATCGTCATACTGAAGGCACGGATGTAAAGAAACTCTGGCTTACCGTCGTTTGTTTTAACCTCTTATTAACTTACCAGTCAGAAATAAATATAAACATACATTTTGAATAGTATTTCTCGTTTTTCTTTACATAATACACCATAATTTCCATGTTAATATCATTGTTTTACAGAGAGAGAGGGGGAGGTGTTATGGCGTATCCAGGATTATTTTGGAAGTACATCAGTGTGCCGAGACACACTGGTTAGGGAGCAGTCTAGCGGTGGGCTGGACTTGATACATTCAGCACAGTTTTCAGAGGGAAGGGGAGCCGTTGTCAACCTTGCCTCGGGCCTGGTGATGGCTAACCCTTCTAATAGCTTTTTAATATCAACACGACTTGCCTCAGTGACGTATTAGTAGATAAGAAGGCGTAATGTGCAAAATATATCGTCCGGTGTTACAAAATATCCAAAATCAACGAAAATGCAACAGATGCCCTCCACTGGCTTTCATTTCGCAAACATTGATACCCAATAAACCGGTGCTGCGGGGTAAGTTGCACATTTCACCTTGCATGCAACTTACGTCTTTATAATTACGACGTAGCCTTCACCAGTAATATATAAGAGGATATAAAAGTGTCCTTCAGTCTCTGTTCTTATCCCTAAATGGAAGATTGTGGATTGCAGCAGGAGAGCAACTTCAGCCTGCAGTCCATCGAGTTCCCTTTCAGAAGAGCCTAGGACAACAATAACAATAACAACAACAATAATAATAACAACAACAACAATAATAATAGTAATGTGTAAAGTAGGAAATAAATCGCCGAGGGAGAACTACTACGAAATCTCCCATCAAAAACTCAGTTCTTACACTTATCAACCCGACAAAATCTTCCTCAGGATTATCCACTAATGTTTAATAATGTCCAGTTCAGTCCTGCATCATCCATGAACATGCTTGGAGTTTCATTCTCTCGGGATTTGTCTTGGAAAGAACATATTACATCTCCTGTGAAATCTGCTTCCAAGAGATTAGGTTTGCTAAGCCGATTCTGAACTTTCTTTACCCCAGCACAGTTGTTGACCTTGTACACGGGTTTTATTCGCCCGTGTCACAACTCTCATGTGTGGGGAGGCTCCCCACATGCAGCTCTGTTCAGTAGGGTGGAGTCAAAGGCTTTTCGTCTCATTTACTCTCCTCCTCTTACTGATTCCCTTCAACCTTTGTCTCTTCGCCGCACTGTTGCATCTTTATCTCTCTTCTATCGCTACTTCAANGGTCACTGTTCCTCTGAACTGTCTGCTTGCATCCCTCCACCTCTACGACGGGCACGTAGTACCCGTCTAGCAACAAACTCTCATCCCTTTTCTGTCCAACTCTCTAATGCAAGAGTTAACCGTTACTCCCAGTCCTTCATTTATGCAACTGGTCAACTCTGGAATTGTCTTCCTCTGTCTGTATTCCCTACTTCCTATGATCTCCAGTCTTTCAAACGCAGTGTGTCCAGGCATCTCAAAATGAACGGATCTTGAATTTGGCTCTCTTTTGTATTGCTTTTGCTTTTTCTTGGAAGGAACAGTATGCAGGCCTGTGGCCTTTGGTTCCTTCTTTCCTACAAAAAAAAAAAAAACATGACCAAAGGACTGTAATGCCCAATATGGACTAAAATTCGCGAAGAAATTTACGATCAACTCCCTCTTGTAACTGAGATATCTTAGTGCAGGAAAGACAAAGAGGGGCGAGTGCTGATTCTTCTCAAATTTACTGTTCTTCCTGCAAATTTCAATCCGAGTGACGAGAGGGAATGGATGGTAAGCTGGTTTGTGAATTCGGGCTGCGTTTGTGTGTGTGTGTGTGTGTGTTATGCAAGAAAGAAGGAAGGAAAAACAAATGAATAAAAAAAAGAAAATCCATACACCAGATTACTAGTGTCCTCCATTCATGAAATATCTGTAACAGCTGGACTTGAACAGCTGTAGGTTGAAGTCTGGAGGGAAACAACTCTGGGGAAGCAAATTCCAGAGAGATGCAGTTCGGGGAATACAAGAATTCCGATAGGCGGAAGTTCTGCTATATGGCTGTGTGATAATCCAGTCATGAGCGCTGCCAGATGCCCGTGTGGCACGAGGGAAGGCATGGAGAGGTGGCACAATGGACGCAACTTCGTCTGGGTATTTACCATAAAAATATCTATAAAATAATGCAAGGGAGGCAACATTCCTTCTTCCTTGTGAGGGAGGTAATTTATTTGTAACAGCAGGGTTATTAATAATTCCAGCAGCTTTGTTCTGGATTTTGTCGTTTTAATGCAACTTCTTCACATCCATTCCACAAAGGGTGAGCAATATTCAAGCTGAGAGAGCACATGACATAAATTATAGCTAACTGCTCGTCAGTGAAGAAGCTACGGACTCTGTACAATAATCCAAGTTTCTTTGAGGCGGTTTTAGCAAGTGATCTGACATGAGAGGTCCAGTTGAGGGCACTGTTAAATGAGACGCCGAGAATTTCAATACTTTTGGAGAGGGGAAGAAGCACTGAAGGTAATATACGAATCTGGCAATATCTGTCTATCAGTAAATTGTATATATTTGGTTTTACTAGCATTAAATGAGACAAGGTTGTTTTGCCCCCATTCACTGATCATAGATAAGTCTTGATTTATGGAGATGGCTGTGCTGAGCTGAGAATTAGAGGTACCAGACCTTGTAAATGGGTGTTTGAGTGTGAATGAACTATGTCATAAGTGTTGAGTCATCTGCATATGAATGGATGGGGTTGTGGGTGACAGATAAGAGATTATTAATACGGACCAGGAATAGGGTTGGCACCAGAACTGATCCCTGTGGCACACCTACGTTTATTCGTCCTACTGCTTTCTGAGTCAGACCTTATTTCCATCTTTATTTTCTCATTGTCAGATCAGCTCTATTTTATTCAGCTGAGAGTGTATCGTAGCAGCCTGAGTGCTACTGTAGTTCCCTGATATTTGAATGCAGTCGAAATGAACGGATTTTGAATTTGGCGCTCCGTTATCTTGTTTTTTTTTTTTTTTTGAGGGAACAATTTTGCGAGTTTCTGGTCTTTGGATCCTTCTTCCTCGCATTATAAAAAGAAAAAATCGGATTTCTCGACTGTTTTCCCGTAGAACGTGACCTTCAAATGTAAACAAAGGCCGCCCCTCGACACAGGTCCATCAAAGCATCTCTTATAGAATCAAAATAAAGCCGTCGTTCACAGTTACTAAGTTTTATGTATATTTTTTGGAATTTAAATCACTGCAACTATGATATAGATTTCAAAAGTACCAATGCGGAAACTTCAGGGCTCCTCAGTTACGTGTGGTGTGGTGTAGAAGGGTGATTTTGTGTGGTGAGGTGTGAGAGGATGATGTGGTGTGGTGTGACATGGTGTGGTGGGGTTTGGCATGATGTGGGGGGTTGAAACACTTTGCTTCCGAAAATCGTTAGTGAGGGGCAGACGAACGGAGCCGCACCTAGAAACACTGCCGTATCTTAATTTGTCACAAAGAGGAATTAAGCAGCCTTTCAGTTGTAATGATCGTAAATATAATGAACTGTATTTTCTTGTCTCAACACCTCTTCCTTGGCGATTTAGTTTGCATAACACACTGAGCTGCTGTCCTGGATGTCAATTATGTTTTGTTTTTATTGTTTTATGATTTTTTTTAAATTAGACTTATAGGCGTTGACCCATTATCAGTAAGGTTTATACAAGACCATTTGCATTATTTGACTTTAAGTATGTTGTGAGAGTAGACAAGTTTAGTACAGTACAATTCCCCCCGGAGCGGACGTAAAAGATGTACAGTACTACTTTATTCTTCACGTGATTTTCGCATATTCATATCCTGTCGAGAATCGCTGCATAAACCATACAGACTCCCTCAGAAACAGAGCCACTGCAAAAATCCCACATGCACTTTCTCACCCTACGGTTCAAAAAGCCCTCCACACGGATACCTATGCCTGAGCACTGGGTGGGGGCGACACTCTTCTCTGACGAAAGAAAGTTGTATTCCTCAGCCGTATGGATCAATTTCCCTTCATGACCCGTGCAGCAATATTTGAACGTGTACAAACCGGTCGTTACAGCAAATACATGATACGGACACAGCTTGTATCAATAAAACAAAGTCCCAGGGTGCCATGTGTAAAATAAAATCAACAAGGAAGATGTGTTGCGAAATCTAACAGCCGCAGCGAGACTATGGGTGGATGTCTTAACCACACAAAGGGGATACGGGCACCTATATTGTGATGGTGGTGAAGGTGTTGTGTTACACCCTGCAGGCCACGGATGGCAACAGCGGTGTGGTGTGGTATGGTGTGGTGTGGTGCACTGATGACCGACCATCCCTCCTTATTCTGCCTCCACACTCGTCTCTTCCACACTTTAGTCCATATTCTCTTCGGTTAAGGAAGCTCCTCAGCACCTCTTCTTTACCGATTTATTCCTGTATCTGGTACGTCCATATATATTGTTGTATGCTATATATGTGTATATAGATATGAAAAAAATGTATATATAAGCAAAATACATGAGAATACTAAGGTATAATTTGTATAATACGTCACTAAGAGGTGTTAGAAAGCCACTTGAACGAACGCGAATGTAACCCTACTTTAAATTACAGCGTAGAAGTCCCGCGTCAACACAGAAGAGCCGCAGCATCACCAGCGTCAACTATGATGTTAGGTAGGTGCTATGTTTTTGCAGGAATTTAACGGTGAAGTTCATTTAATTTCTACCTGACACGCACTTGAGGTTCGGGAAGGTCTGGCTAAAACAGTCAAATCAGCGCCTGTTGCGTGGAAGTCGCGAGAGTGGAATGCAGTTACAGTACACAATTAAGCACACGAATTAGACGGCATGTGGATTACTGAGGAAAAAAAATGTTTAAAAGTGAGTCAGGTGGAATTAAGGTATCTCTGGACCTGTCTTGACTTTAGTTCTTTTTAGCATGTGTTCTCCATTTTGACCTTCTGCGTAGGCCTGAACTATATTTTTTCCCCGAATGTCAGTATGAAGCCTAATTAAATCTTTCAGCGGGAACACAGCTTCGCTTTATTCTCGCTGCCACCAAAAGATTAATTAGAAAGGTTAGATGTAAGCTTCACTGAATCACTTGACCATCTGTGGGCTGAGTATTATTGTTTGATGGAGAATTGCAAGCGCGGGTGTATCAGTTCTAACCCAACCTCACTGCTCCTGTAGGTATCACTGCTTGGGTACTGTGGGCGACCTGTATAGTGTCGTGCGCGTCTGCCCATCACGGCTCCCACCCCACTCTCCATGGCGTGTTCTACCCCCACCACAGCCACAGCCCCCTACCTGCACTGCTGAGGACACGACGCACACCCAACGCCGCCCTCACCCCCTCCGTCATCTCTCCCTCCATGCCCCCCTTCGGCGTCCCGTCCACCTGCATCTGCTACCCGTCAGTCACCAAGCTGCCTAAGGGTTACGCTGACGCCCTCAAGAACACCAACTCGACCAAGGATGCAAAAGGGCAAGTCAGTTATCTCAGGCCTGTGTTCTAGTCGTGCTCAGGAGGCTCCGTAGCACCTCTTCCTTACCGATTTATTTTTCCATTTGCTTTTATTTATTTTCCATTTATTTCCCATCTCTTTTCCTTACCATGCTCTTGTAATAGCGCTCCAAACAAACCTACTGGGCGGTATTTTGTGTTACGAGGACGGCTCAGGCTGCTGGTGTGGGCGTGGGTGTGGCAGTGGGGGCAGGAAATGAATACATGATGCAGGACAGGCATTGATAACGCTGACAGAGCCGTCCCCACAAAACACGAGAAACTGCCAGAAGCCTAAATAAATCGATCAGGAAGAGGTGTCTGGGAGCCTCCTCAACCGACGGGGATAAGGGCTTCAAAGTTCACCACCTTTTCACCTCTTGCTGACCATCTGTCTCTCCAGCTGCCTCTTTAAGTCTCCATTACTCCATATTATTTCCACTTTAAGACCGGACCTTCTCGGAGGGAGAGTGATGGCCTGAAATAACCCTTCCCTTGCTGGCGAAGTTGAAATGGGGGAAGAGTGTTTGTAGGAAGGACGAAAGTGGGTTTTGAACTGGCTGTGTTTACGCATGGTGTCATTATTATTATTATTATTATTATTATTATTATTATTATTATTATTATTATTATTATTATTATTATTATTATTATCTCAGTTACTGTCAGTGGAGATAATTAGGCTTTCACTTCTCTTTGTCTGTCCACTGCATTACAGAACCATGAATTAGGGGGATATGATGAAAATTTCAGGGGTGTTGCTGCCGAGATGCAAATAGAAAAAAAAATACACTAGATGGCAATAACATAGTAGTAACTTTAGATATTAGCGTAGTGTGGGGTTGTTGTTGTTTTTGTGGTGGTGGTGGTGGTGCCAGGCTCATATGAACGTGAACCCGGTGGACTGCAGGCTGATGTGGTGTGTATCGTAATGGCCGCCCTCCCAACTGCATCCGTGTTTTCTCCTTCGGGACATGTGGGAAAATGAGCCATATTCTTGTCCACTTTACACGTCTTCCATACCATGTTATTACCGCAGAAAGATAGGATTATACACAAGAACGTTATATTTGGTTTATTTACTCTCCAAGTGTACAGAGGGCAGCATCGTTAATAGACATACGAGTCGCGGTAGTTTGACACCATAACACGGATGTTCCAACTCGGTAGAGAAGCGATGTAAACAAACTCTGTGGCACCAAACCGACCTCCAGCACATCATCACCGTAGTACTCAGTGAAGGAAATTGTATAGCTGGACCTGGCGTGCTCTTTGATGAGTTTTGGGCTATTGTGAAACTGCTATATATAACAACTATAGCTCTCGCACCTTAACGTGGTCCAGATTTTCGTCCTTTGCAGCATATTTCACGTAGCTCAGTGTTAGAAAAGTCGATGTTTTGCCTCCACCCACCTTCAGTAGCACTCCTTCATTACTGACACCATATTTCAGTGTTAATCAATCTATTCTTACAACTCGGTATTCAAGATGGAGGGACGGTAATTAGGCCAAGTTAAGGTGAAAAGAGTGTAGCTATCCAGATCCTTTTCCTGCAGGTCGAAGGGCGAGGTGAAGGTGAGGTCTGGCAGCGAGAGTGAGAGCACAGCGGAGGTCAACATCGAGGCGCCCACCGTCCTGCAGGTGTTCAACGATGATTCCGAAAAACCCGTCACCTCCACCTTCCCGTAGACACTCTTCTTGCCGAGGTGAACTTAGGAGGGATGTTTAGAAGTGAAGTTCGCGTCCATATCACATACATGCTGACGCGGGCGGATGCAGGCGGGGGTTTAGCATCCTCACTGAAACCCATACGAGTGCGGGAGAGAACGTCTATTGGTTACAGTGATGAATAACTCCCGCCCGCACCCGCCTGCCTGTAAGCAGTCGGTATGGACGCGCCCTAAAGGTTTACTGTATTCTATATCGAAGTTTAGTTGCAAAATTTCTCCTCTAAATATAATACCCTAAAGATGGCAAAAAATATAACAAAAATGACGACTTCTGGCTGTAAGGGTGGACGATTGGTGGTGTGAGTTATCTGAATGGGAAGGAAATCGTCCCACATTGTTTGCTTTTCTTTCAGTATGCTCAGATATCAACCTAAATAAGAGTGTTGATCATGTGCATTATTGGCCCGTATTCTCGATGTGTAAGGAGGCTCGTAGTACCATTTCCTTAGCGACTTATTTTCCCAGCTACTTATTAATATCCTCACCTTTGCTTCTTGCGTCTTGATTTACATTGTTTAACACACAAGAATATTATAATGGAGCAGAATCAGAAATAAACCCGTAAGGACGATGTGTTTGTAAGCTTCCTAACAGCTCGAGAATCTCTCCCCCCCCCCTCCCTCCCTGGTCTGTTACCGCTACCATGTCAAATTCCTCTTCTACATCTGTATTTAAGTCTAGCGTTTGTTTTGTCTCATAGGCATTTCGAGATGTCTGGACACACAGACAGAGGGAGACAGTTCCAGAGTTGACCTGTTGCATAAATGAAGGGTAGAGTACCTTAAATACGACGCTTGCAAATGATTCTGTTTGCTTGCAGTTCAAATCCGTTACAGAATTTTTATGAATGGAGGAAGCCTGTAATCTGGTACATGGATTTTTTTTTTTCCCATATTTGATTTGTTTTCGTTCCTCTGTTCATCCTCTGTTTAAAAAAAAAAAAATGTAGATAAGAGCGGAGTGATGGTTGCTGGGAGGGAAGTTTAACAGAGACAAAGATGCAAAGGATGTGGAATGTAGAGCAACACAGGGAAGGAAAGGTAAAGGTGCAAAGGATGTGGAATGTAGGGCGACACAGGGAAGGGAAGGGATTAAGGTGCAAAGGAAGTGGAATCTAGAACGACACAGGGAAGGAAAGAGGTAAAGGTGCAAAGGATGTGGAATGTAGAGTGATATACAGGGAAGCGAAGGGATTAAGGTGCAAAGGAAGTGGAATCTAGAACGACACAGGGAAGGAGAGTGGTTGGTGCTATGAAGGCCCTGATACGAAACACAGGTCTAAGTGTGATGGCTGCAAGAGGACAATATGGAGGTGTGTTAGTGTTTGTATTTTCGGTGCTAGGCTTCGATACGGCAGGAAAGCGAAGAATTTAGACCAAGAGCAGGAGAATGGCATTACTGAGGCAGGTGTGTGGAGTGCGTAGAGTGGATAGGATGAAAGATGTGGAGCAAGGAAGTCTGTTGATGATGATGATAGCTAAATTATGCTTAGATGGTATGATCATGGGTGGAAATAGGGTGAGAAAAAGGGGACATGTGGGTGTTTGAATGTGGGAGGACCTGCAGTAGGCTTTGGTGGATGGATATGGTAGATGAGTGTGATGTAAAAGCGAGGGAAAGGACAGGATCGAATTGGTTGATTGGTTTTGTACGGAGGAGCACATAACGAGGATCTGACACTGCTTTTAACTTCTACAGCTGGCTAATTACCTCTCTCTGGCAGGCGTATGTCAATAAAGAAAATTACCAACAAAATATGCGCAGATGGTAAGGCTTGCGAGGTGGAGTTACTATTCCGGGGGTTTGAATGATGTTTGATGACTTTTGATCCCATTTCGTTGGCAAAATGTTGACTGTCCTCCCTCTTTCGTACTTTCTCTTACCTCTAACGGTCTTTATTTTGATTATCAGTTATTATCACATTCTCTTAGCTGTGATTACATATTTTTCATTTTATTCAGGCTACCAACAAGCGATTTTTTTCGAGTTAAGAAGGAGCTCTGATAGTGAAGAGGTCGATGAAGCCCGTATCAAAGGCTCCAATTCAAAAGCCGCTCCCAAACTCGGTAAGAATCGCCTGACAACAGAAAGAATGAAGTTTAAATACACCTTTTGTTGTATTAGCGCTCTGTACTTTTACAACAATAAATATTTCAATTCAAATCACATTCCGAGTGTAACTGAATGAGTGAGTGAAATCGTACGAGGTTAACTTCGGCTCATACAAAGTTCATATTTTACCCCAATGTCTAGTGTTTTTTTCATGCCCTGTTGAGAAATGAGCTGTAGTTATATTTATCGGAATTCTATGAGCCGTATTCTCGATGGCAGAGAAGACCACTTAGCGCTTGTTCCTCAGCGATTTTTTTTTTCCCCACTCTAATATTCTCTTACATCAGATTTATATCGTTTTAACCTCGAACTAGTTGCCATCAGCGCCATTAAAAAAGAGGATCATAAGACATAAGTGGTAAAATGAGTCGCCAAGGAAAGGGTGTTACGAAACCTCCCAAGTCACGAGAATACGGACCCGTAAGAAACACCCAACGCGGGAAAAACATCGCCGTAAGTGTTATAAAACCTGAGCCAAATGTTAAGAAATACCATCGTTCAGAATTTAAAATGCTGTGGCTTTATACGTTGTTGATAGGCCCCATTTTGAGCTCTGGAAACACTCCGATTCTGTTATTTCATCAGCGTCACATTTGAATCGCTCGGCTGTATTTGGCGCCGTTTCTCTCTCTACTTGGGAGGTTTTGTTACAGCTCTTTTTCGGCGACTTATTCTGCCCCGTTACATTCGAATATTCTCTTTTATTTTCCAGCGCAATATATATATAAACTAAATTGATATAGATTACTTGCAGGAGACTACTAGGGTACAATATGCAAAATAAATCGCTAAGGAAGAAGTGCCACGGTCTCCCATACTGGTGAGAGTATAGGTGCATTGATGAACAGTGAAATTCAGACTTATTATTATTATTATTATTATTATTATTATTATTATTTTCCAAACGGATCACAGTCTCACAGGAAACGATATTATGTATGAGAGGAAATTTAAAGATCTGCTAACGGCCCCTGCTACTTAGATCATAGTTATGTTGATATTGTTATTGTATTTATTAATTTAAAACAACATATAGATACATTTTATATTGTGGTTCATGTCAATAAGATCCTGGTTTAAAAAAAAAAAAAAACTTGATACGTTACATTTAAATCATTCGTACGCACTGACATTATTTTCAGTTATTTATTTATTTATT
>JAGKTI010006000.1:30666-42464 GCA_018397915.1 Birgus latro
TTTGTTCGCTATACACACACGGATGTATTATTTTCGTTCTGCAAAACGGCTTCAATTCGTCATGTACACTCCGATGGTCCGCTCTCCTTGTGTTCAAATGCTTTACTTCACTATGCAAATCGTAACGGTATTATTTTTTGTTAGGTTTGAATGCTCCGTACGCTGCAGTATATCATTTTCATTGTGTTCAGATGCCATTCACACTCGTATATTATTTTCGTTGGGTTGAAATGCTTTATCGTGCCGTAATATCAGACTGTTAATGGAGTATGTATGTACGAATGGCGCCGACACCCCATCGGTCCTAACAGGCATAAGCGTTCGTAAATCCCAAACACAGAGGTTAAAGAAAAATATATGTAAAGAAGAAGGAACCAAAGGCTAGGTCTACGAGGCTTCCAGTACCCAAAATCATCCCTCCAGAGTAACAAAGATAATTCTGAAAACGTTATCTTGGTAATGGGAGAACTGCCGAATTCTCCATAGCTTACATTCTACTTTCTAAGGATGGCCTGCCTCTAAAATGGCTAAGCTGATTACCATGGTTTCCTCGCAGACGGGTTTCATTCTCCAGCGACCCTGATCCTTGCTAGATGGTCTTCCTTTCTTCCTAGATGTAGTAAATATGAAAGGATTTTGAAGCTCATGTTCTGGATGGGTAGTGAAAATTGGCGGGTCATTTCCGTAGACTGCAAGAAAATTATGGTTCTTGGAAATTCAAAGAAGACGAGTTGTGGGATATTTAAAAACAGATTCAATAAAAACGAACGTATGGGAGCTTGATAATGCTCGCTGTGTCTATCGGTCTATCTGTCCATCTGTCCATATCTATTTCCGTATCAGGTCCGCTAGTTCTCTGTACAGGGAGGATGGAAGAAAAATTTGTAATCCCCTTCCTATTGTTTTTTTTTTTTTTTTTAAGTAACATCCCATTGGAGTGTAGCAATTTTTAAAGCCTATATGCACTTTTTAAAAATGCGATGGTTGTAGTATAATTATTACTCCATCATACTACTTATGGAAGTGTGTAGTAGTAGTAATGATAATAATTAAATAATAATAATAATAATAATAATAATAATAGCAACAACAACAACAACAACAACATTTGCTTCCTATTACATTATCCACGCCTGGCCTCCATATTGCCTCTAGTTCCATGTGTGTGTGTGTCTGTCTGTGTGTGTGTCTGTTGTGTGTCGTAGTGTTCAAATATCACACACACACACACACACACACACACACACACACACACACACACACACACACACACACACACACACGCATTCCTCTGCTTTACGTATTATTTCCACATTTTTTGGCAGCCCTCCTCTTGCATCATAAACTGTTACCCCAACCTGTCACTGTAGCTGACGCGCGGTATGTGGCCCAGTGTAGGGGGAAGGGCTTGGGGAGGGCTCTATGGGGGCAGGGGGAGGGGCTAGGGAGCGGGGGGAGGGGCTAGGGGCGGGGGAGGGGTCTATGGGGGCGGGGGGAGGGGCTAGGGAGCGGGGGGAGGGGCTAAGGGGTTGGGGAGGGCTCTATGGGGGCAAGGGGAGGGGCTAGGGAGCGGGGGGAGGGGTCTATGGGGCAGGGGGAGGGGCTAAGGGGTTGGGGAGGGGTCTATGGATGCGAGGGAGGGGCTAGGGGACGGGGGGAGGGATCTATGGGGCGGAGGGAAGGGTCTATGGGGGTGGGGGAGGGGCATAGGGATGGGGGGAGGGCAGGAGGGATGTTTATAAGAGGTTGGGGGGGGAATGGGAGGAGGGGATTTGAAGGAGAAGGGAGAGGGGTTGGGAGGAGTAGGAGGGGAAGGAGGAGTGGGGGAAAGAAAAATCTGAGCAAGAGAAGGGGATGGAGTGTGAGAAGGGGAGGGGAAGGGAGAGGCGAGGGGGATGCAAGGGGAAGGGGGCAAGAAAGGTCCTGTGGGTGAGAGAGAAGCCTTCCGCACCAGTGACTCTCTCTCCATCACTTCGGTTACCGCCGTTAGTCCGGTTTGCTCCGTTGCTTTGTCTGGCTGCAAAACTATGATCCCTGGTGAGTACTGGCCTGGGTTCGTAAGCGCGTCCGTTATCAAAGCTCCCTAACACCATTTCCCAAGCGATTTATTTTGCTTATTAATCGTACTCTTCTGTTTTGTGTTATATAAATTCTAGGCGATTTATTTTGCTTATTAATCGTACTCTTCTGTTTTGTGTTATATAAATTCTAAGCGATTTATTTTGCTTATTCGATTAAGGAACCTCCCTAACACCTTTCCTCAAGCGATTTATTTTGCTTATTACACATTACTGTCCTGTTCTGCTTTATGTAAATCCTTCCAATAGGCCTGCATTCTCGTCGATTTGGGAAGCTTCCTAACACCTTTTCCTAAGTGATTTGTTTTGCTTATCACACCTTACTGCCCTGTTCCGTGTTATATAAACCCTTCCAATATCGCCATATTTCTGCATAGATAACTTAGACAGGGATATTAACCAGCCATATCAAAAAATAAATCGCTAAGGAAGAGGTGTTAGGGAGCCTCCTTACCCGACGAGAAAAAGGGCTCTAGAATTTTCGAGCCTTTAATGGCTTGTTTTTAATCCATCCAATTCGTTTTTGTTTGTTTGTTTGTTGTTTGTTTGTTTAATCTTGCAAAATTCAGACGATTATATGCAGGAGGGATTTTTGGACGTGGGGGATTTGATGCAGCCTTCATTGACCCGTTCAGTCCAAGCCCCCTAACACCTCATCCTTAGCGATTTATTTTTGGATATGGCTGGTTAATAATATCCCTTTGTACGTAAGCTATGCAGAGATATTGGAGGGATAGAAGAGGACAGTAAGGTGTAATAAACAAGACAAATCGCTCAGGAAAAGGTGTTGGGGAGCTCCCTTGACCGACGAGAATACGGACCTAAATCAGTAATAATACGTCACGGGGCTGAAGGGGCACCGATGTAACCACCTCCCTATCCCACGAAGTTACGATGGTGGACTGAATATTGGCAGTTACAGCCCGCAGTCCACCGGGTTCCCGCCTCAGATGAGTCTTGGGCCCCAGCACCAACTCCTTCGTTATTTACCGGAAAGAAATGCGTTAGTAGTTAAATCCGTAGCTGTGTCGAGCCTCTACAGCATCCCGGCACTGTGAATTAACGGATTACCTGATTCAGATTTCAACGGATTAAATTTTTCGAAACGTTATATAGCGGTAGCGTTATATTTTGAAATTTGGACTCGCAAGCAAGCCTACTTCCTCATTAATCCCAACCTAACCTAGAACTGAATCCATGGAATCTAAATCCGTGAGTCCTTAAAATCGCAATGCCAGTTAGATTCTATATCGTGTTGTTTTAAGTAGTTGCAAGCCCTTAAAATCACCAAGAGCAATATTTTTTTTTTTTTTCAGTTAAATCACGTGATGGTTCATGTATTGCAGTGTCTTGTCCTGTATATTTCAAAATGAGTCTGATGCCATTTTTTCTTTTTCTTTTGCCTTTCATTTTTTTCTTGTGTGTGTGTGTGTGTGTGTGTGTGTGTGTGTGTGTGTTGTTCTTGCTATTATCAGACGATTTTTCAGCTCTCTGGAGACTCTGCAGCTGGAGGGCTTAGACATTAACTTGCGCAGTATCATAGCAGGCACGGATTTCGGAGGGGGGGTGGGAGTGTATGCCTTCCTCTTTCTCTTTCTCGGCAGACCAGGGATGACTTGTAATAAAAGAGCAATGTTATATACCAGACTTTGTGCAATTAATACCCTACATCAATGCTCTCGTAGAATTATTTAAATGAAAAGAGGGATTTGGTAATTATTTTTTTTGGAATTTCGTTAGGAGTCAACTTGAATTCAAACTTGTATTCCCCCCTTCCCCCCTTTCGAAAGTCCTACGTGGCAGAGATATTTCCCAAGTTATAGATAATTGTTTATTTGTTAGTCAGATTAGAAGAAAGTAGTCAAAGTGAAGGGGTTAAGTGGCAAGGGGCTTCAGTAATATTATTCGATGTGTGTCCGTGTGTCAGTTGGCCTAAGGAGTGGTTTGTAGTTTGAAAGGGGTATGGCGGGTAACGGTCCGACGATTTGAATTTCGTTCAAAAAAAGGTTTACAGATCTTCAAAAAAATACCTCCTGCCTCCCCCCCCCCTCCCGCTAATACCACTGCACAAGTTCTGAGTGGTATAGGCCTGGAGTGTATTAAATATGGACGGTGGGTGTTAGTGGTGAAGTGGTGGCATGTGTAGGTGTATGACACGTAGGAGGAAATCTGGGCTTTAGGAAACAGTAAAGCAAATCGCCTCCTTGTCGCCCTGTCCCCCGCCATTCCACTGCCCTCCCCCCAGCTCCCCCCCCCCTCTCTCATATACCTCTCCACTCCACACACAGGAGAACATTAAGGTGTAACGTGCAAAATAAATCGCCAAGGAAGAGGTGTAACGAAGCCTTCTCTGACACTTAACGGCCATCTAAACGCCTGGGAAATAGGGAAAATCAAAATAAATAAATGAAATAAATAAATTGGTAAATAAATAAATAGGTAAATAGGTAAATAAATAAATAAATTGGTAAATAAACAAATAATTAAATAGGTAAAAAAGGTAAATAATTAAATAAGCAGGTAAATAAATCAGTAGGTAAATGGGGAAACAAATAAATAGGTAAACAGATAAATAATTAGGTAAATAAATCAGTGAATAAATCGGCAAATAAATATAAATAAAATAATGAAAAGGGAAATAAATAAATAAATAAATGGGTATATAGATAAAGATGATTTTCTCCCTATATATAAACAATTATTATTTTATTTTTATTTTTTCCCCTTTGGCAATAACAGAGGAATTAAATATACATGCGTTTAACCCCCCTCATGACCGAGACGATTCTTGCATTTTGTTCCAGCTAATGCCAGACGATTTTATTCAGCTGAGTGTGGGCCGTGAGAGTCTAAAATTTGATACTATTTCTCTATTTCCAGACGCCTCGATCTCATAAGGGGCGGCCACAAACAAATCGCCTCCATGTCGCCCTGTCCCCCGCCATTTCACTGCCTCCCCCCCCCCGCCCCCCCCCCCCTCCCTCCTTTACCCCTCCCCTCCATCCCTCCATCTCATCCTCGGCCTCTCCCTCCCTCTCCGCCCTCCACCTCACTCACATACACTCTCCTCGTTAGTCTCTCGCTCTCCATCCTCGGAGGGTTTGGATCAGCTGAGTGTTCTTGAAAGGAATCCAGGACAGCATTTCATATTTCTGCCTCTTGTATTTCATATTTTAAATCAATGGAGTCGTGACCTTTATTTTATGTATTTATTTATGTATTTTTAACGTACCATCACGATCAAAAGGGCGTCGACATTTTCTTGACGAATGTGGTGACGGGAGGAAGGTGTTACATGGGTTATTTCTGTGCTGGCTTAATGAAACACAGGTAAAGGAGTGTGAAAAGGAAGGTTACTCTCTGGTGTTTGAGGAATGGGAAGTGTGGAGGGCAAGACACAATGCTGGCAAGGGACCGTCGGCTAACTTTTGCCCGTGGTGGTACAGAACAGCGAATGTGTTATGAGGCGATATGTTCTTCCTACTTGCTAAGATGCCCATGTTGCAGGTACTCGTGTGGCTGTGGCTGTGGTGGTGTGTGCTGCTGTGCTGGGTCCCACTGCAGCACGCCTCACCGACACACCCACAGCCCTCACCCACAGCCGCGAGGAGAGGGCACACCATCGCCACTACGGTTCCAGCAGTGCCTATGGTCGTGACAAATCCTACGGTTCCGATAACTCCTACGGTGCTGACAATTCCTACGGCCGTTCTGACTCTCATCCTGACAGATCTTACGGTGCTATCAAGTCCTACGGTCCCGACAGCGCCGGATCCGACAACTCCTATGGTTCCGGCAGCTCCGAGGGTTCCGACAGTCCGTACGGCACCCGGCCAACGAAGGACAAGAACGGGAAGCTGACGGTGAAGCACATCCTGGTGATCCCGTACCATAGCTTGCTGGATATGCTGAAGGGGGACGCCTCCACCACCACTACCACCACCCCCAGTCCCTGTCAACTGTCCCGTCCCAGTACTACGACCACCACCACCACAACAACAACACCTACCACTACAACCACCACTACTCCTACCACTACAACCACCACTACTCCTACCACCACGACTACAACTACACCAACCACAACCACGACCACACCTACCACCACAACACCCTGCACCACCACCACTACGACAACCACCACCACAACAACTACCCCTACAACAACCACCACCACCACCACACCAACCACCACCACCACACCAACCACGACCACCACCACACCAACCACCACCACACCAACCACCACCACCACCCTTCCTTGCCAGCAGAAGTACACGATGCCGTCAGAGGTGCCAGTCTACGAGGACATAAATCTGAGAAACGACTTCATGCATCGCCTTCACCAGTTCGTGAGGCTTTACCGAGTGTGTCCTATGCTGGTCGGGGGCGGGGGGGTCATGAAATACTTGTCCAGGCCCCGTAGCGACGATGTTCAGCAAATCACGATCAAACTCGGGCACAAGCGATACGATGTCCCCACCCAGTCGATCCTCATGCCGGCTGTGGTGTATATGCCCTATCGCCAGTACCTGCATGAACTGAAGGCGAACCGGGTATCACACTATCAGGAGATGGCACAGAAGCTCCTGCAGCAGATGTTGATGGGAGGAGGGATGGCGCGTAGTGTGAACCTGCCACCTCCCATCATCTACCTCCAGAAAAAGGCCTCGCTGATAGGACAGGAACCCCAGCCAGCCCAGGACGACGAGTAGGACAAAATCAATACGTGAAATGACCAGGATTCGACATCACAGTTTTCGAATGTTTGAATCGAGTGGCGTGTTCTGTAGGGTTATTTTTGTACCTCCAGATTAATTTACCCATCATAGGGGAGATATCGCGTAAGAAAATTTTAAAATGAGGCCTCTGTCTAACCCTTTAGTGCGTAAAAGCTCTCGTAAACTGAGTAACGATGGTCTAGAGGCAGCACAAGATACGGAATACGCTATCGATCTCAACCTGTCTGATCCGCTCTTCCGATCTGCGGATCAGCTTGGTTTCTCTCTCTCTCTCTCTCTCTCTCTCGCACGCACACACACACACGCACGCACGCACGCACGCACATACACAGGATCCCAAGCCGCCCAAGAACGAGGAAGAAGCCAAACGTGAAAATATCATGTCCCATATTTACAAGCCTATTATTTTTTTTTTTATTCATTTGTTCTTCCTTCATCTGTTCTGTTATTTAAAAAGAAAAATTAAAGCTTACCATTAATTCTCTGTGGCAATTCCGGCCTGCAGGATGGACAAGGACAGGAGGGGCAGAGGGGCCTTCCACGTCTCTCCTTCCTCCTGCAAAAACAATCAGTTACGACAAATTTAATCAGCCTGGACTTCCGATTAAACTTACGATCAAAATCCTGTCGTAAGTAAGACACGTAGGATGGACAAGTAAAATTGGTCGTAAGTAAAGTATCGTAAGTAAAATTGGTCGTAAGTAAAGTACCGTAAGTAAAAGTGGTCGTAAGTGACCGTAAGTTCCCCTTATGATCAGTTCCCCTTCTTACGATCAGTTCCCTTACGATCAGTTCCCCTTACGAACAGTTCCCCTTCTTACGAAAAGTTCCCCTTCTTACGAACAGCTCCCCTTCTTACGAAAAGTTCGCCTTCTTACGATCAGTTCCCCTTCTTACGATCAGTTCCCCTTATAATCAGTTCCCCTTATAATCAGTTCCCCTTCTTACGATCAGTTCCCCGTCGTACCAAAGACATGCTGGAAGTGAAAGGGGAAGGCTGGTCACAGGTGCTTCCCGCGTCTCTTAGGCCTGCCAATAAAGCGAATATTTATTTAAGGCATAGAGTTGATCAAGCCTCGAATCGCGAACAAAATTATCATTCCTTGTCGTTCACCCAAATTTGCTGTAAGTAAAAAAAGAACAATAATGACTATAGAAGCTTCCCGTGTTTTGTTGGAAAAGTAAACGGAATGATTATAGAAACGGCCCGTATTTTGTTGGAAGAGTAATTGGAAAGAATGATTATAGAAGCTTCCCGTACTCTGTTGGAAAAGTAAACGGAAAGAATGATCATAGAAACGGCCCGTGTTTTGTTGGAAAAGTAAACGGAATGATTATAGAAACGGCTCGTGTTTTGCTAGAAGTGGGGGGGGGGGAATTATCAGAGAAGCATCCCGTGTTTCTTGTGGCTCCTAAAACAAGTACTATTTTTTTTTCTTATGCAAGGAAGAAGGAACCAAAGGCTGGATGTCCGCTAATTGTTCCCTCCAAGATAAAAATAAAGGCAAGGTAACAGAGAGCCAAATTCAAGATCCGTTCATTTCGAGATACGATTAAATGGGTTGCAGTTCGGATTTACGAACATTCTCTGTCGTAAGTAAGATTTGTTGACGATGGTAAGGGAAGGAGAGCACAGGCGCTTTCCTTGTCTCTTTTAGCTTTCCCTGCAATAAATAAATAAATAAATAACAGTTTCTTAGGCCAGCAAATGCGCACTTCATCACATCTGGCCATTACCACATACGGTCCACTCCCTGCTGTAACTGTGATTCTGAATTGCAGGAAAGATAATGAATATGTCTTGTTCCCTCTACAGAAACAAACTTTAAATGCCAGAGAAAAAGCATCATGAACCATTTTTTGTTTTTTTTTTGTTTTTGTTGGAAAAATCAACAGAAAAAAAAAAAAAACGGGAGAAAATGCATCATGAGCAATTTTTCGTTTTTTTTGTACGAAAGATAAAGAAAACAGCGCAGTCTTCCCCTAATCATTGCTTCCGATAGAAAGAAAAAAAAAATCTTAGTTTATGGGAAAAAATTATCATAGAATGTCTTGCTTCTTGGAGGAAGATAAATGAAAAGAAGCTAAAAAAAAAAAAAAAATCCTGTTTCTCCCTGCAAATCAACACTTGAATTACGAGGTGAAATTGATGTTTTTTTTTTCCAATTGGAGCCATGGATTTGAATTTTCGAACATGTTAACGATCTCTTCCCTGTTGTAACTTGGATTTGTTTTCGCAGGAAGGACTAGAAGCATGGGAAGACGCAGATTTGTTTTTGCAGGAAGGACTAGAGGCATGGGAAGACGCAAATTTGTTTTTCCAGGAAGGACTAAACGTGGGAAGACGCAGATTTGTTTTTTGCAGGAAGGACTAGAGGCATGGGAAGGCCAGGTTTGTTTTTTGCAGGAAGGATTAGAGGCGTGGGAAGACAGATTTGTTTTTGCAGGAAGGACTAAAAACGCGTGAAGAAGCTCAAGACTTTTTTTTCCCCCCTCATGCAAAATAGAATAACTAAAGACAATTTTTCGCTTGCATTTTTTTTTTTTTTTTACAGGAAGAACAAAATACATGGGAAGGTTCTGCACTTTCCTTCTTGCCTTGTCCTTCCTGGGGAAATTAAAGTTACGAAGCGAAATTGATCGTATGTTTGTGAATCGTGGCCCCCTCACCACTAAAGGTCCTTCCCACGATGCACAGTAGTAGTAGTAGTAGCAGTAGTAGTAATTGCAAACCCAGGCTCAGCTGAATGTGAACCCGGTGGACTGCAGGCTCAAGTTCCAAGTTCCTCTTCTCAGTCCACCATCCTCACATCAGGGGACAGGGAAGTAACTGGGAGACATTTGAATAACCAGGCGTCTCTCCAACGGTCCCACGTCGCATAAAATTAATTCGTCATCGGACTGAAAGGGTTTAAACAAAGCGCAAGAAAAAGCATGAGCCACACACTTATTTTTTTAAAGTAATTTGTTAAAGTGAGGTGTATTTTGGCCTTTATAACCTCGCTGCTGGACGCTCTGGAACGTGGGATGCAGGCTAACGACATCGAAGCCTCACAACCGTTCCAAAAATTAGCATCAGAAAGAATGGCTTGCGTAAATATTTAATCTTATATTTTTTTACCCTTTTACATCATAAATTCTCTTTCGCGACGATAATATATGACTTTAGATTATTCTCGCTGTTTTAGAGAATTTTTGCTAACTCCTAACGATTTTCTTCAGCTCGGGATTGCCTTTTTTGAATTCAGGGGAGCGTTACAACCTTCATCAACCTCTTCCCTACCGGATTTCAGTTCTAAGTTGAATTTAACCGTCTTGTGGCGGAAAGATTAAAAATAAGCAAAGCAGCAGCAGAGGAAATAAGTTAGTAATGCGGCTGACACTTCTCACACCATCTTGCAGTTTGAAAATTTACCGGACGCGTGTGCTGCAGGATTTGAATTTTGAAATGCAACAGTGTCGGTATTCCAAACGTCATTTATTTTTTTTTCTACCTCACTGTGGCCGCGTTTTCATTGTTTTATGTGGTTTTCTTGCCCTTTTTTCTTTGTTGGTTTATTACGTATTGACATTAATATCCTCTAGCTTTTTGTTTATGCTTTTTAAAAACACTCAGAGTTTGCAAAATTAGCACACGTGAAAATATTACGGCAACTAAATCGATATTTAAAAAAAAAAAAAGATGCAAATAATCTACAAGAGAGCTAGCTGTTAAGTGTAATACGAAAAATAAATCGCTTAGGAAGAGGTGTTACGGAGCCACCTAAGCCAACGAGAATACGGCACGCACACGGAAGCGTACGGTAAAGGCGCAAAATTCAACAAAGGAATATTTTAAAGAATTTCAGTTGTTACAGCGACTTGTTTCATCATCATCATCATCATCATCATCACCTTCAGTGTATGGGGTGGAAAATGAGGTGATGGTGATGATGATGACAGTGATGATGATGATGATAATGTCTTCTTCCTTCCTTGTTAATCCTGTGAAAAATTACCTTAGTAACGACGGGGAATTTACCTTAAGACTGTGATTCATATCCTTGGTGTATCTTTAATATTTTGATCCCTGTATTTAGGAAGCACTTGCAATTAGAACTCGTTGCAATAATAATAATAATAATAATAATAATAATAATAATGCACGTTTTCCAAAGTAGCCTACATGAGTTTTATTTCCGTTTTCTGTTCCATTAGTTACCCACGCTATTTATTTTGTTTTATTTACCTATTTATTTTATTTATTTGTGTATAGAGAAGTGTGTTCGGGATTATAATATTTTGGTAAGTATGGTTATTTGTTGTTATTTTGGTCATGTATATATTTCATAGGATTTTTTAGGCAGCTTTGTCAACACCGCCATGATCATGTGGCTACGCGAGGCAGTTTCCGATTCAAGCAGACTTCGATTTTTTGCCAACAGTTTACAATCCATGCAGCAGAAAAGGTAAACAGTTATCCACATGACTTATTTTTGCTGCCGCTGATCATTTCCACAAACAGTATTATAAAACTGTAAATATGAGTATGCAGACTGTTTACCTCGCGAAAAAGGATACTTAAAAAAAATGCTTGAGTTACGTGTGGACTTTATTGATGTTACTGAAACTTACTATGATATAATGTGCGTTTTATATCATTACATATATCCACATATGTTTATAAAATCAGTAACTGGATCATAGAATTATTTCATCATGATAAATTCGTTTAACGACGGTAGTCAGTCATCGCTTGACGAGCATTGTCCAACCGAGTGTCCAAGATTGCCTGTTGCTTGGCGAAATTCACGTTACACAGTTGTTCAACGAGATGGTCAACGATATACGCCAGATTTACACCAGCTTTTTAAGACAGACCTATTTTGGCGAAGAAGCTAGTTAGAAATTCCATGAACCTTGTCGCAAAGAGAGAGAGAGAGAGAGGAGGGTTACTTGGAGTGGTTGGGAGATCTCGTCGACGCAAGAGTGGTATTTA
>JAGKTI010006001.1:0-17025 GCA_018397915.1 Birgus latro
ATCTTTATTCAGAGTTCTGTTCCATAACTAGGCCTGCATAGTACCAGCCACTTTACTTCCATGGGACACTCTCCTCTCCTTCCTTTACACCTTTACTGCTCTTCTCTATTACTGCACCACTTCCAGTCTTTCCTCGTTCACCATTACGTATTATTGTGATGCCACTTCTTTATCTGGAACCATTGTATTGTATCATTTATAAAGCTCCAATGTGCGTCAGCTTTGAACACCTAATGCTTGATCTCTGGCAGCCTCCCTGTTTAGTCCCTTATCCCTGAGGTCACATTCTGTGGCCTTGTCCCAGATCTTTTCGGTCTGCCTCTCACAACCCAACCCCTACATTCGCACTTATCACATTCCACACCTAATTGTCATCCTCTCATGCCTATATACTCTCAGATCTCAAGAGTTCCTAGGATCAAAGTGGGTGAATTTAGTATGTATGGGGTTACACATGACAAGGGCTCTGCCACAGTTTTAGCTTTTAACTTGGTATTATCCTGCAGGTGTTTGTTAAGCAAAGCAAAAAGGAAAAAAACACACACACAAAAGAATATGTGTGGATAGTTTTTTTGCCTGTGACATGGAATCAGGATATTGAAGGCTTGGTTGATGTGTGTATGATTTTGTTGCACAATATCACTAGGCATTCATAGATTTTTTTTTTTTTTTTCCAGATGCAACACACCCAATTTTTCTGGGGGGAATTAGGGATATGTTGATGGTGATACTGGTTATAATAATACTGTACAGTACTGTATAATGATAGATAAAACTTGTTGATCTGTTTTATCAGTGTCAGTCAGTGCTAAACCATCTTTAAATTCAGCATTAATGGGTAAACACTGCTTTGTACAACAGGGTGGACATATTGCTGTGGCTGACGGAGCAGGTTGGTCCCCACGTTGAGATGGTCCGAGCACGTATTGAACAGTATAAGAAACTGTACCTCCCTGACAGTGTTAGGAAAAGGGATAGACAACCCAGTGCTGGGCCTCACCACCCAGCATATACGGCAAGTAAGTAGGCTGTTGAGAATTTGTTGTTCTTACGGAGGTTATAGTTTTCCACATTGTGTGCCGTACTCATACAGTGCCTTGTACTTTAGTGTACATATACAGTAGTGTCAAACAGTGTGATGCAGCCAGTGTGCTATGACTCCTCTTTGCATATTTCTCTTTTCATTGGATCCAGATAGGAGCTTCAAGAAAGGATAACTGAACTAATAAAGAGGAGTTAACTACTTATATGATACAGTAGTTAGAAAGAGGTACAGATATAGACCTCTTGATCCCAACAAGATGATTCTGTCAAAGAGAGAGAGACAAGTAAGGAGTGGAACAGTAGTACAACTCTCTCCCACCAACCAGACCACCAAGCAATAAGATATGCTGGTAAACAAATGAACACAACACCTTCCAGAGAAATTTCATAGTAAGATGTGGTGAGATGGGGTGGATTGAAATTATTTGGGCATGTGGAGAGGATGGGCGATGGCCATTGGGTGTAGGGAGTGAGAGATGCAAAAACTGATGTTGGAGTTATGAGAGGCAGTCCGAAAAAGACCTGGAATGAGGTCGTAGGGTGTAACCTCAGTGATAAAGGACTGAATAGAGAGGCTGCTAGAGATTGAGCAGCCAGTGGATGACCAAAACCAACGCATGCAAGATTTTTGTAGCCTTTATAGATGAGTGAAGACAGACCAAAGTACAGTAGTAATTCAACGGAACTCAGTGATAACACAGTAAAGAAAAGAAATATAATCCAGTGAACATACTTTACGTTTTCATTTTTTAGGGACAAACCTGGTTGCATTGCATCTGATTCATATAGATAACAATAATTACTTGATCTTTTCAGTAATTTAGACATAAAAACCTTTAAGAGATGACAGTGACAGTTGATGTGTGGTGATGAAACCTGCCTGTGAACAGAAGACAGTATCTAATATTACCGTCTTAAAAGTTTTAATGGTATAGTATACAGTACTGAATTTTGGGAGCTAGTTCATGCCACAGCAGTGTCATTAGTGATGAAGTAATTTGTGCTCCTTAATTTAACTCGGTGGCCTCTCATTTGAACCCAGTGACAGTATCGATGTAGTTTGCTTCTATAATGTATTTCACTAATGGATAATAATGTGTAATGTGTAGAATAAGTTGCTAGGGAAGAGGAGTTACAACAGCTTGAAAGCCACCCTCAGTACAACCCTGAGAGTGAAGTGATAGTGTGAGTATATGGCACACTTACAGCCACACAGCACACTTATGGTACTACCTCCCAGGAGTGAGGATAGCCAACCACCTGCTACTTAATAATAATGACCGTTACTGTATGTCATCAGGACTGTAACTGTATTAAAGTGTTTGTACTTACTGGTAATAGAAAAAGGGAAAAGAATGACACCTTATCTTTTAAAAGTAGGGATAATATTAAAGGTTTCTGTTTTCAGGATACTCAACCCTGTTTTCGTAATTCAAACAACAGACATTCGGTCATGTAATGCAACTGTGTTTTAGCATCCACTCTGCACTGTCCTAATTCCAGCGGTTTGCTGTTATTGCTCATAAAAAACTTGGTGCAGTAATTAGGATATTTTTCATGTGCAGTTATGTGGCATAATCAAAATAATAACTATGTGCAGAAATATGGGAAAACAATTGCGGAGGAAGATATGACAGTTCCCATCCAGTGTCACCAGGGAGAAGGAAAATACTTATGTACCCTTGATGAATGCATTGCTAACTTACAAATGCGAATATAATTTGAAAGGCATCATCACCATCGTCATTAAACACTACCATAGTGTTGTGTACTGCATTGCATGAATTGCAAGAGCTACGTATCATTTGATTGTGATTATCATTTAAAAATGGTAAAGACATTATCATCTACCATTATGTGGCAGTTTCTGATCCCTACAAACGTGTTACTGACGTTTTAACTTACCTGCAATGTTGATGGTGTGTCACACATTAAATTTGCACTGTATAGTATGCTTGTGTGGTGGAACTAGGATTCCAGGGGCTTGAATGATGTGTAAATGAGTATTTCTCATTTTACCAGGAATGCTCTTGATGCTTGTAGTAGTCCCACTTTCATACTTTCTCTTTCCTTGTTTCCAGATTGTGCCTCACCCCATCCCCATGTGGGAAATAAAGGTGATTGTTATGATGATGAGGAGGAGGAGGAGGAACAACCACTTTTCAGATTAAAACCTAATTGTGTGTCATTTTATGCAGTTAGTGAGTACCTGAGCGAGAACCTGCGTGGGCGTTGGGCAGACCTTGGCCGGGCATTGGGACTGAGTAACCTGGTGGCGGAGCTGCTGCGGGACCTCAGCACCAGACAGAAAGACAAAACATACCAGGTGATTCTTACTGTACTCCTTGTTTTCAGTACCTTTCCTGAGACTGATGTAGTACTGTCACTCAAGGCTGATGTGTACAAGCGTGCTGGAGTCTTTATTAACAAAATAAAACAAAACTATTAATACACTTCACCATCATGCCAGGCACTGATAAGGCTAACTTAGACATAGGCATACTGACAACGTGATTACACACAGCACAGCATGGTGGGACTAAGTTTCATGAGGGAGAGACCTGGAGGATTAACACAGTGTACACCAGCAAGTCACATGTGGTCACTTGTTTTACTTCTACTCTCATTGTTTTTATGGGCCTTTATTAGATATTCATTTTCTCTTTCATTCCATTCTTTAGTTATTTTAGTCAGTTCAGTTAAGTTTAAATTTAAAGGGAACAGGAGTGTGGTGTACCATCCTTCCTTTGCAACCATGGACAGAAATTTACCAGATATTTACCTCATCAGCTTCCCAGTTTCCTTTGCTGGCTAACATTTATATCACAAGGGAGGCATGGTATGTTTCCCTGTCCATACTCGAGTCTCTCTGATATCATGCATAAGAGGAGAAAGTGACAAAACCTGCCACAAGTGGAAAGTAAATCAAGTGGAGTGGTAGACAGAATTTAGTCCTTTTCATACCTAAACTCTTTCAGTTTGATGGCACAATATTTTTCTGACAAAAGTTGCTTTCAAATGGTCAGACTGGGAGAGAATTTTTGAACTGAAAGAGCTAGATCGACCCTCCATTAACCCCTTCACTGCTGGACATCCCTCCTAAGTTGATTAGCATTGTATGGAGGTGGCTTGATTAAATTGAAATATATCATTGGACTGAAGGGCTTAATTGCTCATTGTTCAGCAGCTTCATGTTTAGGGATTCACTTTTCTCCCTGGTGTGTCAATATCAAGGAGACTCATCTATATGCAGAGGAACATACCAAGCCTCTCTCAGCATAGGGATGTTAACCAGCAGTGGAAAGTGAGAAGCAGGAGTGAAATATTAGGAGAACATTTGTTTCTACCTGCTCCCTGCTTGTAGTCAGCCAGTCCAATGAAACACCCAGACCTTCACCACAGACCATGTTGCTCTTTCTTATCAGTGTATTTCAGGCTCTGGCACAGTATTATTACCGTGGTTTTTATGCGTACATTCTTTGTCCGTAGGGAAAAAGATATTAATTGTATACAAGAGAATATTGAGCTGTGTATAAGTGAGATGGAAGGAGAGAGGAGGATGAGGAGACTGAGGCTGAGAGGTGGAGAGTCATATAAGTGAGGATGGTGTGCATTGGAGGGGGGGGCCAGCCTGGTGATGGAGGGCAGAGGGGCATGAATATGATTTGTTTGTGGCCACCCCTAGTGGGATTATGGCATCTGGGTGTAGTTGAATAGAAAATGCAGTGTAAATTATTAAGAAAGAGGTGCTGGAAGGTCACCTAAGTTGACGAGAGGTGGAGAAGTATATAAGTTTGGTGTGAGTTGGAGGCAGCCTGATGAGAGAGTGCAGGGGGGTCATGTAAGAGACTTGTATTATGGCTAAATATAGCATTAAAGAAAAGCCAGTGAGCCTAGGGGACTGACAAGAGATCAAGCTGGCTGGATGAATGCTGTGAGGAGAAGTGCATGATCAGGGATTTGATACCCCTTTTTAACGTGACAGCATCCATATTGACGTATCGGATACGTTTATGTGAAGCTGCAGAATGTGGTGAATGTTTTTGGCATATCATATAGAACCAGGATTTCGTGGGTTTGAATGGTTAGCGAATGAAAGTGTGGCCCATTGGATAGGGCAGTTTTGGGCTGTCTGGACATTGCTACTCCTCACCCTACCCTAGGGTGGGAAAGGAGGTCCAGATGATAATGATGATGAAGAAAAGATGCTATAAAATGTCCTCAGCTAATGGGAATATTAGTCCTGAGATTCACTTTGTTCTTGCACAGATCCTTGCTGGGCACCAGAGTCAGGCAGGAGGTGACTGGATACCTGAGCTGCTGCATGCCCTCACCTCCATCGGCCTTAACAGACAACGCACACACATCGTTACCAACATCCTGCCGCAGTGATAAGCGACTGGGTTTTAGGAACACAACACACATCATTGCACACTTCATCACAAACCTGCTAGCTTGGTGATAATGAGGTAGGCTAAACTTCAAGAATATCACCATGTTGTAGTGGGTATAAGAGTGTGTATAACCCGTACCTGTAGCAATATATTAGGCAAAGGATATTACCAGTATATGTTTACAAGTTACACACAGTAGATACCAGAATATTCCAAGTTGCCATGTTGAATGCTAGTCCTTAAAACATCATACACCGTAAATACACTTCACTACATCTTTCTTTATCTCTTTCTGATTGTGGCCCTAGATATGGAGGAAGCAGGCAGGGTTAAGTTCCATAGATGAGGGTAGCAGCCATAAGCTAAAACCCTGAATATATGTTTTGCAGGCAGTTTTTACAAGGGAAATGCAATAGTTATATGACGTCTACTAAGGATATTCCACGGCTAGCCATTAACCCAGGACTGTGATGGTAGATATAGTTCTCAGGGCTGAAGTAGTTCCAAATTATACAGCTTGGCTTTCAGGTTGTATATTTGGTAGGCTCCACAGTTGACAAGCAACCAGCATCAGCCATACTGAATCCATGCCAGGGCTCTCTCTTGCAGTGTATCTTGTGGGCCTCTGAAGCACCTCTTATAGTTGTTTCTCTTTACCTTTCTTGTGGACTTATGAAGTGCCCTCTTGGTAACTGCTGTACATGCTGAATCTATGGACAACCCTCCGACATTCGCCTGATGATGGTCGTGTTCAATATCCTGTCTTCGTGAACACCTTTCACTCCAGTGGGTTTCTGCTTCCTCTAGACTTCACCAGGCTTCACTCCATCATCTGCATTTTAGCCAGTCTTTGCACCAACTCTCCACGTCTTTGCTTCACCTTCCATCTCTTGCCTATGACCTTCTTGGGGCTTCATGTTCTTTCACGCTTTACCCACGTGGGATATAACAGGCAGTCCTCATATTTATTTTTAAGGTATTTAAAACATAGCAACTTTCTACATATGGCTGCTACTGTAGTGGTAGTAGTAGTAGTAGTAGAATAAGTCCAGTCTGTCTGGTTGAGCAGATCCATCAACCACAGACAAGTAGTTGCCCTGCAGGGCCATCATGTACAGTAAACTGATGTTCCCCTGTGGTGGATGGCACCTCACCACAATGTGGCACAGGTAAGAACTTAGTAAGCTCAGTAGACATTCCCATCCTATGTTGTTATGCTTCAGACTCCTGCAGATGTTAACCCAATGGACTGCAGGTTGAAGTTACGCTTATCCTACAGCTCATTATCCCTATTTCAGGTGATATGGAAGGAGTTGTGGGATGTCTGTATAACTTGGTGTCACCACATGAAGGCATACTTCTCTTAATATTATACCCTATGTAAATCTGGGAAATGTGTGTGTGGCACTTTTTCACTAGGCATGTGGTTGATTAGTTCTCTCTCTCTCGTGTTTTTTGTTTTCCTCAGTTTCCAGACCCTATCTAACCCCACCTGTGGCTGGGGAAAAAAATGGCAGGATGATGGTAATTATATAAGAGAGACTGAGGAATAATAAGATATTCATCACATAGTCTAATACTTTTTTTTATTAACAAAATTATGAACCGAGTATTAAGAATGAATCAAAGGAAATCAGTGTATAAAAACAGAATATATTTTTACTGTCCAATAATATGAAAAATATTTGTTCAAAAATCACAATAGCTACACACTGGTATATAATTTTGTACAGTATATAAAAAGTTAACATATACAGTAGATGCTTGTTTTAATAAACTAATTCAGCCAGCCCCCATTCCAGTATCTCAAATTTTCCGCTAAAGCGAGTTCTGTAACCGAGGCTCAATATAAAGGAAAATTTTTCGGTATTTTGAGATATTTTCTGCTAAATCCTTCAAGGCAACCCAAACCAAGCAAACTATACTAACTCTTAATGCTACACACAGCAGTCTGAATCCATAAATAATACCCCCAGAAATGCATTATTGTGTGTAGAATTTCCTTAACAGGATTATGTACAATTTAATGGAAATTTTCCATTGAACAGGGTAAAAATACTGGAAAAAAATAATTCCGTTATCTCGGGCTTCCGCTACGTCGGAGTTCATTAAAACGAGCATCTGCTGTACCTTTACTGTACCTAGTTTTAATCATCTCTATCTATCTAATGTAAGTGTTAAAACAGAGTACAGCACACCGGGAGGTTGTTGAATGCTACACACAAAATACTGAATCAATAAACAATACCCCAAGAAATCACAATGTTTTTAAAAATTTCAGCATGTATGTACTATCATGATCCCTAGTTTCTTTACCGCCCTGGCTCGAGAGAAGTCAAAGCCAGGGCTGAAGAAAAGCTAGGCAAGCGGACGCGGTTAGTCTAGCAATCCGATAATGGTTCATGATGACGGAATGACTCACACATCAAGCCCAGCATTGTCACTGATGCCTACCATATAACCTCAGTCATGGAATACTTGTCATGGAATGTAACTGAAAAAGGATGAAGGAATTCTTAGCACTTAATGCATTCTTTTAATACTTCTCAGCTTTCCATTGCATTATATGAACATGGTTCCTGTTCAAACTCTTTTCAGTGTTCACAGTACTCTCGAAGCACCAAGTTAATTTCAAAGCAGTGACTGGTCAGGCACAATGAGAAGGAATTGAAAGCAGCAAGAATGTATGTATTATACTGTACTGATATCTGCATACTGATATATCTGCAATATTACTTCAATTGGTTGCTTCAGTGTTGCAGTAATCACAGACTACGAACCTACATCGAGAGTACTGTGAACACTCTGAAAAGGATAGTTCAAACAGGAACTGTGTTCACATGATGCATGGGAATTCAGGAAGCATTTAAAGTATGCATAAAGTGATATGAATACCTTTATCCTTTCTCAGTTACATTTCATGACAAGTATTCCATGACTGAGGTTATATGGTAGGCATCAGTGACAATGCTGGGCTTGATGTGTAAGTCATTGCATCATCTTGAACCATTAACAGATTGCTAGACTAACCGTGTCCGCTTGCCTGGGTTTTCTTCAGCTCAGGTTTTGATTTCCCTCAAGCCAGGGGGTGTAAAGGAAATAGGGATCCTGATAGTACACTTAGGTTTTAGCCCATTCAATCCTTTTTTTTTTTTTTTTTAAATATCCCCACAAGATTTTCTTCATCTTAAGATAACAGTTTTTGAATAGAAAGGCTTAGATATACTGTAGCTTTCATTTACCTCTTCACCATTAGAGGTGTCCCTGACAGTTGAATAGATCACCTGGCGGTACTGGTTACAAGAATATATATTCGGTCCTCAGTACAGTCATGGATTAGTTCCAAAATATCTCAAATTATCACATATAACTACTACTGTAAATTGGGAGAAACTGGTAAATCATCTTAATGGACAGCAATGTGACTTGATCTGCAGTTTTTCTTTCATTTACAGTTGAGAACAGAAAGGGATAAAAATCAGAACTTCCTGTACATTATATCATAGGATTCATGGAGTTACAAAGATACAGGCTGATCTGAACTGCTCCTGAGATGCACTTATCTAAAACTAAATTGAGATAAATCTTGTCACTGTAATACAGTCAGGTCTTCACTTGAAGTCTATAATTTCTGCAGGAAAAATGTTACTTTTAAGCAGATCTGAGATATGCTTCTGATTCATGGCTGAGAAGTTAAATATCCTAAATAATATTAATTTTCATGGCTGAGAAGTTAAATATCCTAAATAATATTCATTTATGGCAAAAAAAAAAAAAAAAAATACTGCATAATGAATCAGTGCAATTTGAAACCACTCAGTTATTCTACTCAAGCTAATACCAGAAGATTTTCTTCTACTGTAGAAATCTTAGTCATAGATTCCAGTTAACCTTCTCTGCTACCGGTACACATAAGAATTTTGTAATGCTACATGACAACTTTGTTCTGCTGAGAAATGCTTTAGTAGTGAAAGGGTTAGGAAAAAAATAATGTTTATTTAACAAACCAGCTTTAAATGAAGACTGACGGTGCATACCAGTAAATAACCAACAACAAGTAACTCCTGGATGACTACATTGTCAATATCAGTCTTATTACTGTACTATAGTACTACAGTATTGCCATGAGTGGTTAGCATTCCTAGCTATGAACCTGCTGGACTGATGGCACCAGGGTTCATAGCTTCATGAACACAGCTGCTGCCACTCGACTCCAGTGTCTGTTTACCTTTTGTGGGTCTACAGGTGTTATGAGTACCTAAAGTGATACCTACTGGAGGTTACTGTGAAAACTTGAATGATAGTGACTTTGTATCCCAGGATAGTGGGTGAATAACCTGACACAGGCTCAAAGGCCTAAGAGGTAGTACAACAGTAGAAGATCAACTTTGGTCAGACCCATCAACCACAAGCAGGCAACTCCCCCTGCAGGCCATCTCGTGCAATGAACTGATGTTCTGTTGCAGTGGACAGCACCTTGCTGAAGAGTGTGGACGCTTAGTTCCTAAATGGACACCACATTTGCATCTTTCCCTCCACTTTACCGGGACACCATAGTAGGCTCCACACCACTAAATTATTTGGTTACATGGTTACCACCCAGTACTGTAAATGGTTTCTTGGGTTACAGGAAACCATTAGGTTGTCATTAAGTGTAGTCACCTTAGGAAGAATTAGGCAGAACTACATCAAGTGAGTGGTTGATGGCTACCGCCTTCTACCACTAAAGGCTTAAGTCATGGAGATAAACACTGCAACTAAATCTCTCTTGTTACCTTTTACATTTACCACAGTACAGTCAGCAACAAAACTCCTGTCACCTCCCTTCCTTCGTGTTTGTCTGGCCCCAAGTTCATTTAGACATTAACAGCGGACTAAATGAAATCTCCACTTCCTAAATCTTTCCAGTGCCTCCTTCTTATTAACTGCCATTAACACCAAGGCATTTGCATACAACACAAAAAATGCAAGAGAGATGACTGTACTTCTATTGCCAAAAGTAAATGGCTACAGGCAAGCCTACATTACAGTACCCATTCTGAGGTCTACGGCCCTTATGGTAGGTTGCCACAGTCCAGTACATTTAAAGGAAGATGACTGACTTACTTGCCTTGATGGCACCACTTGACTTACTAACCTCCAGTCAGCTCTTGGGGATCAAACTAGTGTATGGTAGTCACTTCAATTTTGGCATTCTAACCACCAGAGACTTATCGGGAAATGACAGTACATACCAATAAATGACAATCAACCACACAAAACTTAAATCCACAGCTTAACTAACTTCCAGACACAAGACAGACAAAACAATTCAGCCATGCAATAAACACTTCAAACTGTACCTAGCACTGACCACCAGTAACTACCATTAGCTCCTTCAGTCTCACAATGTTTTCTATTAATTGTACATGATTTTTTTTTTATATAATTTTTTCAGCTTAGAGGGAGAAATCATATCATGAAGAGGTTGATGGGACTGTGTCTAACCTCGTCCTTACTAGTGGTTTCCTCCAAGCGTGAAAATAATATGCAGGTAGGGGAAAAAAGAGAAAGTCACCAAAGTATGGAGTAAAGATCACAAAATCCTGTAAGACTGTACAAAACACCATTATATAAAACAATCCCATATCACCATAACTCTGTAATTAAGTAAAGAGCTTAGGCCTATGTATGGCTCAGTAACAAACAGGAATCATCTTCTGGAATGCATTTTCATTACCTTCTTACTGTCACTTGATATTATTTTGGTTTGGGGAGACCTTCCTTATTGGGGGAGTTTAATGGACAGGATTTCTAGCTCATTCACTTATTTTCTCAAAGTTATGTAAAAATCATCTGAAGGTAGCAACAGTAGAAACAAAAAAAAAATTGTAGTACAGTATACACGGTCAAGGGGGAAAAGGATGCCTATTACAATAATATAATGTCCTTTCACAAAAATAGAGAGAGAGATACGCTGGATTAACACAACCTCTGTGGTCTGTAAAATTAAAACCTACTGCACTAAAGATACCCTACATATCCATATAAGTCAACCAAATATGTCACTAACTTACGCTGTCATTTATAGTTAATAAGGTAATATGGAATGCTTCTAGTCCATGCAAACCATGCAATGAGGTACTATCAGAAGTATAAGGTGGCAAATAATCCCCTACCAGCATTATGTCCTGCCTTCCACATTTTATCATTCCTCCCTGAGCATCACACGTGTCCTTTCTTCTCACATTCTTTTGCTGTGCTTCAAGATTATATCATAATAACATATTTCATGTACCATGTTCCATCACAGCAGCTGGTTAAGACATGTCAGTGGACTTTCATCATTACTGCACTGAGAAATGGTGTGAGGATTAGGGGACTTAGGACTGTTGTTGAAGGCTGTGCACCTTGTAGAGTGGGTACCTGCTGAACACAATGAACTGTGCATGTAAAGAACAACATATGACTGACTGTGTGGCCCATTTCACTCAGTGTGTTGTCTGAAAGTTCTCCACTCTTGCTGGTTTCTTGATGTTCTCTGGTCTCCATTCCCTTGACTAATTTGTAGGATCTCTCTCTCGTATCCGTGCACTGAGGTGGTTCAAATCCCTCTCCATTCATAAGCACATCACAGGGTGACAAACTTCCTTTCAAAATCATTGTACTCTTCTCGGCATACGTTTCAAACATCACCATTAACAGACATCTAATTATCACTGAACTAGTCTGCATGGATCCCACTCATTATTAGCAACACAGCATCATCTGCATCCACTACAGTATTTCAAATCTAAGACACTGAATCTCTCACAAACTTAAATCGTGTTTCCACAATGCTTGCTTTGACCTGTTTCATAATTCTATTCATATTCTATTTAAAATGGAAAAAATAACCATAACCCTAGAAAGAGAGAGAGAGACCTTCCCTTCACGAAATGCAGAAATACACCATCGTACTGAAGGGGAAACAACAAAGAGAGAGAGAGAGAGAATCATGCATACCCTCATCTTACTCCATCACTGCTAGTAAAATCCATTAACCATTACACATGCTTCACTACCACTGTAACCACTGAAAAAGGGAAATTTAAAAGCTACTGAACAAATGAAAATGTAAACAATGAAAACTTGTACTTTAAGTCATTTGGCCACTGATTTTTGTCCCCTTACACTGTTACTAAAGATTTCATGTACTGTACTTCATCAACGGTACAAGGAAAGGATGCATAATTACTCTCTGACACTATTAACGTTACAGTACCTTCTTACACTCAAGGCCAGGAGTCTTTAAATTAAGTAGATTACAGAGAATGGAGGTACAATTATCAACATTTAAATTAAGTAGATTACAGAGAATGGAGGTACAATTATCAACAAGCCTACTGTCTGTCCAAACTGACATAATGAATTTGGCTTTCTGTTATCTTGTTTTTCTTGAAGGGAACAATTTACAGACTCCTGGCCTTTGGTTCCTTCTTCCTTGCATTAAAAAAAAGTGTCAACAGCTTATACAACACCAGGTACAGTGCCATTGGTGGAATCTGTGATATTTGATTTTATAAGGGATCTTTGTATTCAGTTACAGATTACTCTACTGGAAGATCTCAACCACTCACATTTACAAGCTTCTATAAAGACACTAAACACATACTCATTATCTATCTATTGAGGGGTGACCCAAATCGCCTCCATGTCGCCCTGTCCCCCGCCATTTCACTGCTCTGCTCCCAGCTCACACTCCCCTCTCTCATATACCTCCCCACTCCATCCCATCTCACTCTTCTAAGTAAATACTGTTGCTTTCTTCTAATTACTTACTGTTGCTTTACTTTGTTCATGGCTTTACTTAGCTCACGGTACTTCCCCTAACTTACTGCCTACACAAACATTACACCCATTACTTTATACTGTAACTTAAATCACTACTGGGAAGACAAGCCACCAATTTCCTGTAATAATTCTGAAGCAAAAATTATTGACAGAGTACAGTGCATTACAATATCCCTGGTGACTGGATTCTATTATTTGGAATGCAGGCCAAACACAATAATTTTAAACATTCCACAAACATCCTTCAAAAACTGCATTCTTCCTCATGATGCAAGTTTTAGCCTCTTCACTCTGGTATATTTTTTACTTCATTCTTCCTCCCATCAGATGACTTTATTCAACTTACGACAGTCTTCTAGCAGTAAAGTTTTTAATAAAGGCAATCACTATCCCCTCACATTCAGAAAGTCTCTCCAAAGCTGACTAAAATCACTGGGAGATACAAAAACAAACTAAAAAGAAAAAAGCTCACTAAACTGTTGTTGATGTTGCAGCCACAGCACAACTGGATGTAAACCCAATGGACTGCAAAACGCTATCTACTTCATCTGGTCACTCCCATGATCTTACGTTGAGGCTAAGTTAAAGGATTGTTTATGATGTGATAGTGTGATGCATATGGTGAGTATGGTGTGTCACATTATGGGTGACAGCACTGCAGCATATACCTAGTGGAATGTTTATTAATTATATTTTGTGCTAGTACTGTAGCAGGGAAGAGTGATGACTAAACTCATGATGTTAAACAAATGACCATTAGAAACAAATAATGATGCTGCAGCTGATCCTTCAACAGTGAGACTTAATAGTGCTGTTCCTCTGGCTTGAGGCCCACAAGAGTCTCACTGGCCTCCCACACCTTCTTGGCCATACCATCGTCGATTGCCAGGTTGGTGACGTTGTCAGACACGTGGCAATTCTCAAAGAACTCCCCTGTGATATTCTCAGTCTCCTCTGCGGCTGCCAGGTGGATGATGGTCTGTGCACCTTGTTCACACGTCTGTAAAGGCAGCATAAGGTACTGTACAGCCACAGTCAATAATAATGGTGATGTGTTCCAAAACACCATAAACATTTCTAAGCAAATGGTGCAGTAACTTGGGGACTGCATTTATTATTACTACTGATGTGGTGCTGGTCCCAGGCTTATCTGATGTGAATCCAGTGGACTGCAGACTGAGGCTGCCTTCTCTTTCAGTCCACTGCAGTCAGGGTTCAATATACGACTGTTTGCTATGCGATAAATTGCTCAAATGATGAATAAAGAGTTAGATTCATTTTTGGTATAACAATGGCAAACTTCTTGCGAATTCACTTGAACGATGCCTCCCATTTGGCTGATAGAGCCAAGATGGCCACCCAATGTTTACATTTGCTATGACTGCCTGTCTTTCGTTCAATTTTGTGCATGAATGGCCACTGAGACACCTCTGCTAATGCCAAATAATGGTGCAAGTGCATAACAAAAGCACAGTGTGCAATTTTAAGTGAAGAGATAACCTTTTTCATGTGAAACAGCAAAACTTGAGACTTGGTAATCGTGTCTGGCAAGGATGCTACTCCTGGTGGAAGCGTGGTGCTGCTGAGGGGTGTTGAAGGCAAGCCTAATAGGGTAAATTGTTTTTTCTTACATTTTGAGTTTCTTGGTCACAGGCTGCCTCCTTATTCCCATTGAACTCGTGTTATATCGACCTTGTTATACGATAATTCATTATAGATGGGTTTTCACCTGACATAACCCCATCATGTGGCAAGCGAGACTATTCCCTTCTGTGGGGACGGGTGGAGACAAGGGACATCTGTATTACTGGGCAATGAGGTCATCCAGCTATATAGGTGTTATTGTGAAGGCATCTCTCTCCGAGTCCATAATACAGTAAGTCCTCATTATATGTACCATACGGTGTTAAAAAATATCATGCCTCCTTCCACATAACTAAATAATGTATACAAGGGAACCTGGCAAATCAGCTTCACAGACGGCAATGGAACTTCTACAAGCAATTTTTTAAATATTTGTGGACTTAATTTATGTATGTATACCATATATATATGTATATAAAAAAGTAAACAGGAAAGACAAGGAAAACTGTAACATACTTTCCGTTCCCTCCAGCACTGGACAAACTTTTCTGCCAGCTCATCCCATACCACATCTCTGACTCATCTTCACTCTACCCCTTCCCACCATTTATCACCACCACCACCACAGCCACCCATCTCTTCTACCTTACTCACTCCTCCCTCCCTTACCCTCCCTACCACTACAGTGTTAACTGTTGGCATGAAGGCATATGTACAACACCAAGGGGAAGATAAAGGTGGATTATTTTTTTACTGACATAACCTGTACTTGCATAATACAGAATAAATTTTGATCAGATTAGATGGAGCTCTTGCATCAAAGTGTAAGTGTGAGATAAAGAACAACAACACCGTATAGTACAGTCTGTTGTCTGTCTACCTATTTATTGCCAGATGCCTCAATCCTGTAAGGGGTGGCCACAAACAAGTCGTCTCCACATTGCCCTGTCCCCGGCCATTTCTCTGCCGTCCCCCCAGCTCACCCCCCCTCCCTCTCATAAACCTCTCCTTTCCATCCATCCCTCATCCTCAGCCTCCCCCTCCCTCTCCCTTCCACCTCACTCTCACATACACTCTCCTCATCAGTCTTTCACTCTTCAACCTCTCCACATGCCAATCCACCTCAATGTATTTCTCCTAACACTTTCCATCACAGTCTGCTGCACTGAAATATAATCAGACTTGTTCTTACTTTAACAATGCTCAAGTAGATTTGCAAAGAAGACATACAAAGTAGCAATTATTCTTATTAACACCCTTAGGCTCTTGGGAATTTATCTCAGGTGAATAAAATCATCTGGCACTGGCTGGAAGAGAATACTGATGCTGTCTTGACCATGAGAAAGTTAATGGTGATAGTATTAACACTCAGGTTCCTATGATTCCCTCTCTGTTGAATAAAACTATCTGATATTAAGTGAAGTGAAATACTACAGTCATCCCAACGAAAAGAGAGACTTAATGAAGTAAAGTAGTTTCCTGTACTGTATATGATTCTCCCAGACTGTGCTTACAAATAAAAATGAACCAGGGAAATTCTGATTAACTTTAGACTGAATATTTTGTTTGTATTCAAAACATGTGACAGTTGAAGCATGTAAACAGAAAACTATAGTAGTTTGCCACACTGTAAACGATTCTCTCAGACTGTGCTTACAAATAAAAATGAACCAGGAAAATTCTGATTAACTTTAGATGGAATATTCTGCTGGTATTCAAAACATGTCAGTTGAAGCATGTAGACAGAAAAGTAGAGTAGTTTGCTGCACTGTAAATGATTCTCCCAGTCTGTGCTTACAAATAAAACTGAACCATGGAAATTCTGATTAGCTTCACATGAAATATTTTGCTGGTATTCATGTGACAGTTTTTTAAAGCATGTAAAAAGAAAAGATGACTGTAGAGAACTTGCATACCTTTCCCACATACGGAGCGAGGAACTTATACACCTTCCCCAGCATGATGCCCTCCGTCTTGCCAAATATTTCAGTATCCACCAGGCCGGGGCAGAGGGAGTTCACCACCACACCTGAAACACCACACACTCAATGCAGCAAAACCAACTGCTGAGTGGGTAAGGGTGCAGGATGGGAAGCTATAAGTGCAGGATGGGGAGTGCAGGATGGGAAGGCATAAGTGCAGGATGGGATGGCATAAGTGCAGGATGGGATGGCATAAGTGCAGGATGGGA
>JAGKTI010006001.1:21396-42463 GCA_018397915.1 Birgus latro
CCATCAGGACCATATGCCTTTTTAGTATTGAGGCCAGTGATGGCTTAAGTTGCCCTTCTCCTGTGACCCTGACCTGACCTGCTGTTCTCAAAATAGCATCACCTCATCCTTAGCTGATCATAAATCCTTCCATCAACTTTGGTTCAAATCAAATCAAAACCATCTGAGTTGAAGGACTGAACATTTAACTTTGCCCAGTGACCTTTAAATGACTTCTCAAAATTAAATCACTTCATCCTTTCCTGACCCTCAACCATTCCACCAATTTTGTGTAAATTGACCTAAAACAGTTGGCCTTGCCCTTCAACTATAACCTTCTGTGGCTAAGATTTAATCACTTGCTCTTCTGACGGCTCTCAAACATTACGGTATTCCAAATCTAGGCCATTTTCATTCAACAGTTCTTCCGTACTCCTGCTGACAGACAGACAGAGACAGATAAACAGAACAAAACACACAGCCCCCCTTGTGCTGCACATGTGGGTGTAATAAGAAGTATACATGTGAAATACAGATACAGCAAAGTCAAAATGAGGAAAAACACATTACACCCACACAGTATATACAAGATAACCTGTAAATCGCACTTCACTGAAAACTCACTTGGCAGTATCTTATGTGTTGTGGGAATGGCTCAGGCTGCTGGTGTGGGTGTGGCACCAGGAGTAGGAAATGAATGAACTGTCCAGGGTAGATACTGATAACACTGAGCCATCCCTATAGCAGACAAAAATTTGCCTGACACAGTGGATGTGGAGTATTAGATATGGGCTAATCTGTATACATAACATTTCAGTAAACTATGGACAACAGAACAGATAAATTTACTGTAATACTTATGAATCCTGTACTGTAAAATATCACAGTTTGTCCACCTTAACCTGGCAGAGATTTTCTTCGATTTCAAACTTATTTCCCAAAGTTCAGTGACAATTAGACAATACAGGGTGACCCAAAGTGAATGCAACCCATAAAAGTGTGTGTCATTTATATAACTGATAGGAGACTGGCTTTATTCATGCATTCATGTTCAGCTGAGTTGATAACAAAACAGTCCTGAAAGTTTGGGTTCTGCAGTTCAAATGGTCTATTTTATGACCTTTCCAAAATGTGTTCCAAATGACCACCTCGACGTCGCAGGCACTCCTGAATGAGAAATTGTCAATTACGCAGCCACACTCCTCTCTTGGGATAGCTCTGATGCAGGCCGTGATTTCGTTTTTGTGTCTCTGATTGTCTGGGATGGTTTTCATAAACACGATCCTTCAGTTAACCCCACAGATAGAAGTCTGGGGGATTCAGGTCAGTTGAGTGTGGGGCCCACTCAGAGTCACACCTCCTACATTTTTTATTTTTTTTTTTAAATGCAAGGAAGAAGGAACCAAAGGCCAGGGCCCGCATACTGTTCCTTCCAAGAAAAAGTAAAAACAATACAAAAGAGAGCCAAATTCAAGATCCATTCATTTCGAGATGCCTGGACACACTGCGTTTGAAAGATTGGAGATCATAGGAAGCAGGGAATACAGACAGAGGGAGACAGTTCCAGAGTTGATCAGTCGATCCCTGAATTGTTGCCGCAGCCACATCAATGTTTGGTTTGAAGTGTGTGAGGCGGCCCCATCCTGCTGGAACCACTGCTCCCCACCAGTGATGCCCCTACATCTTCCTAGTGTTATGGGTTGCATTCATTTTGGTCACCCTACATTATGGCTCTACATCCTTTCTATAACAATTTTTCATGACTAGCATTAATCTCTAGTTAAAAGCTCATCATTCAAGATGAACAGATTGCCATTTTTAGGCCACTTTTAAGAGGACAGAGTACAGTATGTATTTTGTACTGAAATTTGACACAAAGGTGCTTCATGACCAGTTTGTAAGTCATGGTATGAAATGGTAAAAGTGAATGAGTGTGTGGCCCATTTCACTGGACATGCTATTGATTTGTTCTCCCTATATCATGTTTTCTCTTTCCTTTCTTTCTAGGCACCATCTCACCCCATCCTTAGGTGAGAAAATAAAAACTGGGATGATGATGATGATGATGATACGACTGACCTGTATCCTTAAGGAGGTGTGCAAGGTGGCGTGCAAAGAGGATGTTGCATATCTTCGACTGGCCATAGGCGTGCATTGACCAGTATCCGGCTTTCTCGTAGTTGAGGTCCTGTAACATGGCAATATATAACTTTGGAGGTCACTCTTTCACTAAGAATACAATATCAATAAACCTGAACAGTGCCTAATTAACTTTTTTTTTTTTTCCCTGTTTGTGGAACCATCAAGATAATTTCCTCAAGCTAGCACAGGAGAGGATAGCTAGTGATGTGTGGAATGACAACTTATCTTAGTTAACCCTTGCAATGCTGTATGTCCCTCATGTAAAAACAGCGTAAATAATATTCCCACCTGCATCCATAACAAAGATAGGGTTAATATAATACATATACTATACTACAAAAAAAAGTACAGTAATATTTGCATTTTTAAAAAGATGAATTAGTTCTGAATACAAACTCATCAATTATAAACCATTTGAATTGTCCTAGGTGTAATAATAACCGTGAAAGGATTATTCTCATCTTAAATGTCAGGACCAACATGCCTAGCCCCAGACTCCTGCGCCCCTCTGTGGGGGAACATAGGATTGGATGATGGATGGATGAAAGGATTATTAAAGACTGAAACCTTTGACAGCTAGATTTTTGTTCAGCTGGATACAGTCTTCCAATGTTAATCTGAATAAAACACCAAAGTGCAAAAACTGCATGAAAAGGGTTAAGGAACTCCCAAACTGGAGATCGTGGTGGCAGCATCTATAGAACAAACTTTCTGGGGGGGGGGGGAAGCTTGTTTTGTTGCTACTGTTGTTGTTTTGGTTTCACAGTTATCTGAATATAACCTTGAAGGACTACAGGCTGCTGTTACCTTTCTCCTGCAGTCCATCATCATCCTTTTGGAGTACAGGTAGGGAGATGAGAGACATCTGTACTGTACCAGGTTACATCAATGCCACCTCATGGAGGCATCCCTCTCCAGCACTATCAAGCAAATAGCAGGAGGAAATCTTGACACAGCTATATGAAGGCAAGGGAACTCTCCATCTATGCAAAGGAGCTCTGAAAGTTTCCACAGTCGTGGACTCTGTAAACTACACTAAGTCCTCCTTACAGGCCACTTTTTTTACTTTTTTTTTTTTTTAAGTCCACATTACAAACTGCCAATAGTACTTCCACTATTATCAGTGTAGCTGATCTAATATTTTCCCCTAATTTACAGTACAGGTACCAATTCCATCGAACAAGCTGATATATCATTTTAAACTAATCCCTGACATATAACGAGGACTGCCAGTACACTACAGCATACACCAGGCATCCCATAATATGTGAAAAAGGTACCACTCATTACAGACTAGCGTATTTTTATCCACAAGATTTATCTGTGAGAATGCCCTATCCAGTTCAACAACTCCGTGTACAGTAAAGTACAGTTCTCACCTGTGGAAAGGCAACCAGCACTTATAAACAGGGTGGAATCAAGAGACTTTCATCTCATCAACTCCCTCCTTCTACTGACTCCCTTCAGTCTCTTTCTGTTCACTGCAAAGTTTCATATCTTTCTCCCAACTACTGACATATTATTTTAAGCAGTCTATCACCAGATTATTTTCTTCAACAATTTCATTCAACAGCAGTACTAATGAACAGATTAAATAAGGCTATATCATACTAATCCAGTTCAAAATTTCTCTCGTCAACTTAATAAAACTATTTTGAGGGAGCAAGAAAAAACTATAGAAGATGTCACCATACTGGAGAAGTTAACTTTACACTAACACTAATTCTTTCATCGTACATCTCCCACTGGTGGCAGGTGTTGCAACCATCAACCACTCACTTGATAAAATCAAACTTACATCTTTCTTCATCTTTAACATTCTTTTGTGTTTGCCCTCCTCTCTCCCTATTTCTCTGATCTTTCCTGTCACTTTTCGTTACCCTTCTTTCCGCTTCAGGTGGCTCTACACTGAGTGACAAGCCTAATGGCTTCCAATTTACTGTATAATGCTGGGTGGTAACTATAACCAAATTAATGGGGTGAAGTTGAGGCTACCATGGTGTCCCTGTTAACTAGGTGGACACAACTGCTGCAACCATGTGGGAATCAAACCTTCACACATTCCCCACACCTCACTGTGATGAGAATCTGTCAGCTGCAAGGGTACATCAGTTAAATGCACAGTGCAGCCCTGCAGGGCCGGCTACCTGCCTGAAGTTGATGGGTCTGCTTGGCCGGACAGATGGGCATTATTCAACAACAACAACTTTCCCCACTACTGTGGAAGCCTAACATTTGTCCATCAATCCACTTTCATCTCATTTCCATTCAACTTTTTAGTGCATGAGTTGACAGATATTTTCACTCCTTCATATAAGCAAGCTAGCTATGCAACAGTCTTCATCTGTCTGTTGTTTCACTGCCTACAGCCTTCAGCCCAACAAAGGAAGTGTGTTCTGGTACCTAACAGGATCATCGCAAAGTTAGTGACTGACAAAAAAAGGTACAGGTAGTATTACCGTATATATGTTTCCTAAAAATAAAAAATAAGAACATAAAATGTAAGTTTACCTGTCACAAAAACTTGATGAAAAAAAATCCAAAGGTGTTTTGGAGGGAAGTGTCCATAATTATTTGCCTGTCACGCAGTAAAATATTACTGTATTTCAGAAAGTGTTACAATATGAAGGCTATGTCGCTCATTTATATCCACTGCATTCTGCTGCTGTCCTTACAAATGCCACACCATAATTAAGAAATATGCATGTAGTAAATGTATGACTGAATATATTACATAAGCCAGTCTGTGTACACCTGACATGGGCAGGCGGTGCCATTACATGTACAGTACATGTTAAAGCAGTGTTTGATGGGTTTTAAAGTGCACCTGATCTGAAGGGCTGAGGAACACGACTTTCTGTTACTGAAGTGACCTGCCTCCAGAGCAGCTTTACACATAGGTGTAAGGGTGGAAAGCTTTCAGAATGTAGGGTAAGAAGTGTGTGTGTGGAAATCTGTTGTAAATAAGTGATGATGTTTGTGGATGACACTCTGTGAGTCTCTCTGTATCATTACAGGAAACTTGACAGTGTGAACATGTGCAAACCCATGAAAGGACATATTGCTGCATCTCTTTACACATTCGCCCATCAGTGGGACCATACACTGGTAAGAGGAACCGGTGATGATACATAAAAGCATGAATACAGTAGCCTATGTGAAAGACTGTTCTATTATGTACATTCAAGACATACAGTATATATGTTGTTGTTCGGGCTCCTGTGAACATCAATCTGGCTGACTGCAGGCTGAAACAGACTTGTATGTTATGCATGTGAGAGAGCAACTATATCTGCAATAAGTGAAATATACAGGTACCTTAGGGTCAAGTGCCTTCACCAGTGAGTGTGCCATGGATGATGTCACCACCACACGACTGGGACGACTCTCCTTCAGCAGACCTGCAATATACACTATGCTATTGCTGTTGTTGCAGACCCAGGATCAGCTAGACATGAACCCAGTGGGGTGCAGAAGGCTGGCCACTTCATCCAGGTGCTCCAAGAGATCTTTTGTTGAGGTTAAGTTGAAGGACTGTCTATGTTGTGAGTGATGTACACAAGGCAAGTGTATTCAAGTGTGAGGAGCTATAACAAAGTGAGGGTAAAATGGAATGTTCAAGAGTTGTATTTTGGGATGGTACTGAAACAAAGGTGAGTGATGACCACACAGTCTGGCTTAGTCAAATGGTGCTACACTACACTTCACTGCATATAGAGGTTCCCAGCCCTACTCTTCATCATGTGAATTTACATTTTTCATAAGGATGCTGAAATAACGATTCAACTCCTCAACAGTACTTTGTGATATCCCAACATTAAAGCTGACAATTTTAATTTTCATACATTCTAATCATCCTGAGAGGTTTTAAGAAACATCTGTAAATTATAATTCTTTTCCCTATCCTTTAACTGGAGTACTGCAGGCCAAGTTATTGTTGTTTCCAGTTGACAATTACAATTAAAGAAGCTGCTTTTGTGACTACCAGCATCTCTGAAGTGATGTAACAAAATCAGTGTTTCTTACTAAGAAGTGGTGGCTGGCAACTCACAAGACTATGAACAAATTTCTTGAAGATGTCATGGGAAGGAACTAATTTTGTGAAAATAACATATACCAAATAAAAAACTAATCGATGCTAAAATTGTCTTATGTCAGTTCTGTATGTGGAACTGCTGCAATTATATCATTATCATCATCAACAACCAAATCTCCTTTCCCTCCCCAAAGTGAGGCAAGGTAGGCTCCAGAAAGCCAGAAAAACCTTGACAATGAGATATTACTCAAGGTTTGCCCATCTGAATAAGCCACAATCCCAGTCACTCACCATTTAAGCCTCTGGAATCATGGCTCCACATGACAGGTCAAAAAGCATTCTGCACGTAGATTCACACTTGTCTATCTGACAGAGTCAATCTGATGACTGTCAAGTTATAAGGAGGTGTCTGCCCTTTCCTCTCTTCCTTCCTTCCTCTTCTGTCTTTCTTTCCTTCATTCCTTCCTCATCCTTCTGCCTACAGGTGACTTTACACTCCCTCCTATGTTTTTCTTTCCTTCATTCTTTCCTCTTCCTTCTGCCTATGTGTGACTTTACACTCCCTCCTCTGTCTTTCTTTCCTTCATTCTTTCCTCTTCCTTCTGCCTTTGGGTGACTACACTCCCTCCTCTGTCTTTCTTTCCTTCATTCTTTCCTCTTCCTTCTGCCTGTGGGTGACTCTACACTGAGTGACAAGCCAAATGGTTTCCTGTACACCGGGAAACCATTTACTATGCTGGGTGGTAACCATATAGCCAAATTATGGCACCTGGTGGTTTAGTGGGTAATTAAGGCAATCCAATTGGATTGAGCCTGTGCAGATTTATATCCATGGGATAGTTGGGGTTTATTGCTCATGTAATGCCACTCAGGGATGAGTGAGGCTATTCATTCTCATCTTAAATGTCAGGACCAACTTGCCTAGCCCCGGACCCCTACGCTCCTCATGGGATGGCATAGAATTGGATGATGGATGGATGAATAAATAAAAAAATAAATATATCATCAGACTAAAATGGCCAAGGACACAAGAGAAAGCCATATCGTCTCACCTAGCAGGAGGTTGGCCAGGAGGAAATGTCCAAAGTGGTTGGTGGCCATGGTGAGCTCTAGTCCATCGGAGGTCAGTGTACGCTTGCTCTTGCCTCCACTCCCAGCATTCAAGATCAGCACGTCCAGCCTGGGGACCAAACACCACTACAGTAGTTAGGTTTTATTATAAATGTAGTCAGTTCTCATTCAAAAGCTGTCTGATTGTGAAGTTACTGATGGATAAACTAAGGTACCGAGTATATCAACAGACTGAGGTGATAAATAAATCCACCATAACTTGCAAAAATATTTCCGGTCAAAATTCTATGAGAGGGGGGTGTGAGTTGGGGGAAGGGCAGCAAAATGGCATGGGGCAGGGTGACATGGAGGCAATTTGTCTGTGTCCACCTGGGCATCTGGCTATAGACAGACAGAAAATTCCACTTCTATCTGTAAAGCTGGTTTGCCGCTTTCCTCCAAGTCACAGTACCAGCTACAGTATTTGGAAAAGTGAAATCTGAGAACACATCCTTGGCATATAACAAGGACTGCCTCATTTAAGGCTGTTCCACTGAAAATTGCTTCATTATTTAGATGCTTATGAGACAACTTTTCTTAGCTTATAATGCTTGTAAATCATTCCAGAGTTGCTCTGAATTAACTGTTTGTTGTTAACCCTTTAACCATGAACCTGAAATGTCCCTCACCTAAAACTATTTAAATTAAAAGTAGCATTTTGTCTGCATACACCCTACCCCATGTTCCTAACTGACAGATATGGTGAAACAAAGGCCAAGAACTTGATTGGATATGGCAAAATGATAAAATGCAAAAATACAAGTGAAGGCATTAATTAACCACTGCATTAACTTTATTTTTGTTCATGCTATCAGAAGACAATTTAGTGAAGCTACCTTAACTGGAGAGGTCAGGCAGCACCAAAATTACACCCAACTTTATAAAAGATCTCTCCTACACTGAATAAAAGCCAAAAATATATGTGTGAGTGTAAGAAGCTGTGAGACAACTGACTCGTATTCCTCAGCAGGTACCCAGTCAGTAAAGCTGGTTGTTAGTAAGTCTCTTCCTTATGATGGCTTTTTGGGTTTGTTCCTGATACTACCACACAACCTGATTCAGCTTCGGGAGATTTTCTTGAACTGAAGAGGTTGGATATTACTGTATACCTTTTATTAAATGATTCACTACAACCGGCCTCACCTATGCTGAATAAAATCATCTATCTGTCTACCTATCTACAGTATCTATCTATAGCCAGACGCCATAATCTGTAAGGGGCGGTCATCTGACTTTGAGTTAGTTGATTTATGGGAAGGAGCACCAACCCTCCACCAATCCACTTGCTGACACGTAGGGAACATGTAAGGGTTGGTTATATGGTTACCATCCAGCATTATAAATGGTTTCCTGGCTTACCCATTTGGCTTGTCACTAAATGTAAAGCCACCTGAAAAGGAACGAAGAGTAATAAAAGGCGACAGGTAATATGACAGAAATAGGAAAAGAGAGGGCAGACACAGAAAAAGTGATAAAGGTGAAGGAAGAAGTAGGAAGCACTACATCAAGTGAGTGAATGGTGGTTGCCACCACCAAACCAAAAAAATACATCAGGGATTAGGAAGCCAGAAGACAACTGACCTGTGCTCCTCAGCAAGCATCCTAGCAGCAAAGGCCCGTACAGAGGCAAGAGAGGAAGTGTCCAGCTCCCGCACCACCACCTGATTGTTCCCTGTGTTTGACTGGATCCAATCTGAAAGCAAAAACAGTACAACAAATGTCATCCCTCAGTTTTCATTAGCATCATTTTTTACCCCCACCTAGATTACCATTACTATTACAGAATCATCTCCTTAATTCAGCATCCAATATTTCACAAATTCCCTACCCCATTTACGCATGTAACAGTAAGCAAGTGTAACACAGATTTTTCTGCATCCGTTACACACATAGAACAGACACAGTACTTATCACAGCTCCTCTCCAGCCCACTAGACAAGTAATACCAAGATAATTAGGTACAGTAATATCAAGATAATGGACCCACCTGCCACACCAGAAGCCTTTTTGAGATTCCGGCATGCCAGAATGACACGAGCATTACGCCGAGCTAGATCAAGTGCTGCTACCTTGCCAATGCCTGCATAAAAACACACTAATTAACACTTTCATTACAAGACAATACCAGGACTTTTTATATCTGTCTATATACTGTATATATATAAAAAAAAAAAAAGGTCATACAGTACTTTGAAGAGAGCTACTGGCTACTGTTTCTAACCCTGTCAATGTCAGAGATAATTCTAAAACTGAATAAAATAAGGTTGTGGTAGCAAGAATAAAATTAGAGATTTTATTTTGTACAGAAAGGGTTAATTTCAAGCCACACTTGTATTTATAAACAAGATGCAGAGCAGCAGCTGTAGTAGTAGTAGTAGTAGTAGTTGCAGTAGTAATAGTAGCAGCAGCAGTAGCAGTGGTGGTAGTAGTAGTAGTAGAAGTAGTAGCAGCTGTAGTAGTAGTGCTGGTGGTGGTAGTAAAGTAACAGTGGTAGTGGTAGTAGTAGTAGAGCTGTAATATGAGGGTCAGTGTTAACCTTCACATTACAACTCCAAATGGTAAACTATATTAGGATGACTGGTTTTGATCTTCACACTATAATTCCCCAGTGGATGGAGGTGATTATATAAAAAAAAAAAAAAAAAAGTAGTAGTAGTAGCAGAGTATCCCCACTCTGTCTGGCCAAGCTGACCCAGCAACAGCAAGCACCCGATCACCCCTGCAGGGCCGTCCCATACAGTAAACCGATGTTCACATGCAGTGGCCAGCGCCTCACCAAGGTGAGATGCGGGGAAAAGTGTGGAGATTTGGTTCCTGGATGGATGCCGCAGTTTTTGTCTTTCCACCCAGTTAACAAGGGCACCACAGTAGGCTTCACATCACATGATTTGGTTTTATGGTTACAACCCAGCATTGTCAATGACTTCCTGAGTTACAGGAAACTATCAGGCCTGTCACTCAGTCCAGAGTTACCTATGGAAGAGGGCAGAACTACATCAAGCAAGTGGATGTTGGTTGCCAAAACCTATTAGCAGGGTGCAGAGTAATCACTTGATCTGTAGTGCAGTGTAAAAAAAAAAAACTCACATAGTCTTGCAGGCAAGAGAAGTACAATACTTCTTTTGGTTCAGTGGCCAAAGAAATTCATCCTCACTGTGTAGACTTGGGATTGAGTTCTGGCTCACACAGTCATAAACCTGTTTAGTTTCATAACTGTATTGGTTGGCAGCTGTGTGGGATGTGAGGCAAGGCTTGTCTGGCAGTATGTCTCAGTGGTATGATCCCTGGGTGAAGCAGTTCTTGTTCATACACCACATAGATGGCAACAGGTTCTGTCACTCAACATTCCCCAAATATAATAGCAATATGAAACTTAACCCCTAAAGACCGCAATTGTTTCTTCAGGCAGGGTACCTCCCACAACTGCAATTTGGGGGTGTTTTGGCGACTTTCACCAAGGGCAAATTGATTGTGTTCTGGCTAAAGAGGAAAAATTTACACACCTGGCAATGCAATCCGCACTCACGTAGGCCTAATGGTTACCGCACAATCGCGTGTCAAAGTTTAAAAAAGTTTGTAATAGTTACCCCTCAAAAACAATCGAAAACATGAAAATTTTGATAACTACCTATTTTTCTTATTGAAACAGGTCATTTCAAAGTGTTCTGTCACACCAACCATGAAAACAGGTGTATGTAGGTGTGAGGAGATTACTAGGTTGTGGGGAGATAAAGTAGGCTGTGGAGAGTAGGCCTGTAGGTACGGAGACTGGAAATAACCAGCTATTTGCATGAAAAAAAAGCACTTCAGTGTGTTCTGTGACATCTACCATGAAAACAGGTGTGAATGTAGGTGTAGGGAGAACTATACTCCATTTCACCAAGTCTGGCACCATCAGTGATGTCCCCAATGTCTGTAGTGTTGATGTAAATCCCCAGCACTAAGTAAACCTCTATGTTTTACCTTGAGAACCGATGTATAAAGGCAATATAAAAGGGTATATCCAGTTCTGAGGACCTTTATCGATGCTACAGGTGTTGACGATATCACTGATGGCGCCAGACTCGGTGAAATGGAGTATAGTGTGGGGAGTGGGCATACAAGGCCTTGGTGGTACTTGGGGAGAAGAATTTTGGCAACAACCAAATTCTCTTGTGGAAACCCTCCATTTCAAAGGGATCTGTCATACCAAAGATGAAAACAGTGTGTATGGAGGTGTGGGGAGATAAAACAGGTGTGGGGAGTAGCCCTACAAGGCCTCATAGTCATTCAAAAACTAACACAGACATACAGAAATGTGTAAATGTTTATAATCAACAAGGACATCAAAATTAAGTTGAATAATGCTGTAGATGCATGCATATGAAAAGGAGAAAAAAAAAAGCAATAATTTGTTTCCAATATCTCTTACTGTCCTTACTTATCATTACACATTTATCACACTTATTACAACATACAGCATTCACCAACTACGTACGTACGGAAAATGGTAGGTACAACGTGAGAAATGAACAGAGTGAGGTGTAATTACATGTAAATTAGGGAAGAAGTAGAAATACTGTAATACCAAACAGTTACGAGTACATCAGACCTGATACCTCTCTGAGGTCTGTAGGGGGTTGGAAGGGTAGTGAGGGACAAGGAGGGAGGGATGGGGTGGGGAAAAGCTAGCAGGGTGGGAGGAGGGGCGAGAGTGAATGGGAAGGAGAGCAGGTGGTGGTGGGAGGAAAGATGCAGGTGCATGGAGGGGTGGGAGGTTGATGGAGGACAAGGAGGGAGTGATGGAGTGGAGTAGAGGGTGGCATGGAGGTGGCCCAGGGGGGGGGTGCCCCCCCACTGCCCGGGTTGGTCCGATCCCCCCTCATGCCAACTCAGGGGCAAGTTCTCATTGGCTTGAAGCCATGTATGTCATAATCGGGGCGGAGGAAGCACTCCGCAATTTTTTACAGGCCCTGTTCAATTGATGCCATTAGGCATTCTGGCATAAAACTCAAATCGCATCAATTGATACAATTAGGACTTTAGGGGTTAACAAATTACAGTTGACCCCCTTATGTACCGGACCACCCCACGAATAGGTGAAATACACGAATAATCCGTATCTTCCACAAAAATCGCTGGTTTCACTGTTTTAACTATTCCCATTGCCTACGAGACCTGTAAATGCATTTTATGACACATTAACACTTCCTACAAAGACAGCACAGGATGACACACAAGCCTTTCTGGGTACAGTGTACTGTACTCACCCATGTGTTGATGACAGTGAGAGTTTGCTGTGTGCTGAACAGCACACACCTATACAGGGTACCTGTACAGTTTAACTGAATAGGATAACAAGCAAAAAAAATCACTCATGAACCAATAGCAACAGCTGATGCTGAAGGAAAAGCCTGAAATATCTTCCTGTGAATGTGAGTGCATTTAAGTACTTGGGTACTGTGATGAGTAAGAATGGAAGTTCGAGGGTGAATTGCTTGAGAGGATACAACAAGGAAGAACGGCTGCTGGTTCTTTGAAAGCAGTGATAAGAAATGGGGAAGTGAGCATGGAAATAAAAAAGTTGCTGCATGATAGTACTGTGATATCAACTCTAACATATGGAAGTGAAGCTTGGACCTTGTTGGAAGGGCACAAGTCAAGAGTGAGAGCAGTGGAAATGAGTTATCTGAGAGAAGCATGTGGAGTTACATGGAGAAACAGACTGACAAATGAGGATGCGAAGGAGTGTTGTGGTGTGGATGTGATAGAAAGCGTTAGGAGAAATACACTGAGGTGGTTTTGCCATGTGCAGAGGATGGAGAGCGAAAGACTAATGCAAAGAGTGTATGTGAATGAGGTGAAAGGAGTGAGAGGGAGGGGGTGCCTAAGGACGAGATGGAGGGATAGGATGGAGAGGTATATGAGAGAGTGGGCGTGAGCTGGGAGCAGGGCAGCAAAATAGCAGGAGATCAGTTGACATGGAGGCGGTTTGTATGTGGCCACCCCTTACGGAACTGAGGCGTCTGGCAAGAGATAGATAAAAAGAGAATTTTTGAAATAATTTCTCAGAAAAATTCGTGAATATGTGAGCCCATGAATAGTGGGGGTTGACTGAAATCAACATCCAAGCTGGACTCAATCCTGGGAATCATGCAGTGTGAGTGTATCATGTAGACCACTAAGGCAAGAGAAGTACTGTACAAAGGTTATGCAGGCTCTTATACATGCCATTACAAACCCCTTCATTACAGTGGCATTTTTTGTTTATTTATACAACTACCCAGCAGTTTTATTCAGCACAGGTAAGACTTTTCACACTGAAAGTTATACACTGCTTTTCCATCAGTACAAAAGGCCTTTCCTAAACTGAATAAAATAATCTGAAGTAGCAAGAAAACAATTAAAAAAATACATCAATGGATTGAAAAGGCTAACACAATATCTAAAATATTAATGGGAAAAATGTTACTCCATGTGAAACAACTTTACATGAGAAACCAACTTTTGGCAAATGGTAAAGTTAGAAGCACCAAACAAAATTTATTATTCTATCTTCAAAGTTTGTTTGTAGTAAAGCTTCAGCAACTTAAAAGAAATTGAAATTCACTGGAAATTAACTAAGAGAACATTTTTATATGAGTAGTTCATGCATAATGAATTATAATAATCTCATACACCAATGATAATCACCTGTGCAGAGGCGTAGCTAGGATTTTAAAAACGGGATGGCCAAACCAAATTATGGGGTGGTCTAAGAACTCTTTAATGGGATATGGCAGTATTCCCCCAGAAATCTGAGGTGGCCAGGCATATTTCAGGGATGGCTAGGTCCCTCCCAGCCACCTCTTTGGCGATACAACTGCACATGTGGTCACAAAAACGGTCAAATACAAAAAGATAGCTTGGTCTCTCATGTTCAACTTTACTCCCTGGTGGCAAGTAACAACCTCTGGTGCTAGCCAGGGTAAAACAGGTAACATCAGCTGTCTGTAAAGGTTAATACTTTACAGATCATAAATTACACTATAATACAAGAACACAAAAACAAAGAGCATAGCCAGTCCGCACTTAACGTTTTGGACGTGTATGTGCAAACTTGTAGTTATGAAAAGTGAAACAAATTACAGTATTTTGGTTTATGGCTAAGATGCAAAAAGCACAAAAAACACTCATTAAAAACAACTTATTAATGAATCCTGAACTATTTAAAATGAAGAATAAGTATTAATTCACCATCAGTTTAATAATGACACAACTTTAAAGGAAAAGAGTTATGAACAAAGTTTAGATTTCTTTCACCTGAACCTGGCCCATATATTGATCCTTTACTTTTAACATAGCTCAATGGCGGCTAAAACAAAGCTACAGAGCTACGCCTTTTTCACAACACTTCTTTATGACTAGCATCATATTCCATTGTTAAACTTGGCATTCAAGGTGGTAATTTTAGGCCAGATTATAAGAGTGCAACTAATATTGCTATATGGAGGGGAGTGTGTTACCTGCAGATGCTCCAGTGATGATGACAGTCTTGCCGCTGAGACTCGCTGTGGTTGTGGTTCTGCCGGCACGCAGGCGGTACACATGGCCAAACACCGCCAATATCACTGCTACTGCACATGACACCACCACACCCACCCATAACACCGTCTGCCACATCCTGCACCTAGTGTGGAATCAAATACAGTACTGTATATGGCAGAAATTAATAGCTGCTGGATAAACTTTAATCAGTACAGGTGATGCTGCTTTTGTGGTCCCAGGTTCATCTGAACATGCGCTGTGGACTGCGGGCTGAAGCTGCCTTTCTCCTGCAGTTCACCATCCTCCTTTTGGGGGGATTAGAGGGACGTGAGGGACACTTGTATATCCAGACAGTGAAGCTGTCAGGCTATAGCTGATAGTTGAGTATTTCTCCAGAACTCCACATTTCTGCTCCTTTATATTCTTCCCTCTGGCAGTGTCATCCTTCATCACTCCCCATCTTCTACCTCCTCTTACTCTCTCTCCCACCCTCCATATGATTTGACATTCTCTCTCTCCTCACTGATACCATACTCTCCATCACTGCCCCATCCCCCAGCTTCCTTTCTCCCACCTTGCTTTCCCCTACCATTCCTCTCACTACTTCCCTTTTCCCCTCATATCATATTCTTACTCATATCCTCAACCTGCCTCCTTTCCATAATTTTTCCAGCTTTCTGTTCTCTCTCTCTCTCTCTCTGTTTTTCTTCCCTCATCCTCTTCCTTTTCTTACCACCTAATCTCTTTCCTTCTATCATCATCCTTCCATTCACTATCATATCCCTCCTCAACCACTCACTCCCCACTCACACATACTCTCAATCACTTAATCATTCGTTCCTCACACATACTGTACATTTACTCTCACTCATTCACTCACTCCCCATTCATTTATTTACTAACTCACCCATTCACTCAAATAACTTCCCATTCATTCACTCACTTCCCACTCATTCACCCACACACTACTCACTCATTCACTCAATCCCCACTCACTCTCACTGACACAATCCTGCAGTGTTTGAAAATGTGGGCCAAAATAATGAAAAAAATGCCAGCTATAGACCTACCTGATGCTTAAGGATGAGGGATATGTGGACATTGTTAATCGCTTCAAGAACTCTATCAACATCAACAATCACACATAAAACATCAAATGCCTTAAGAGGGGCATAATGGAGTGGGACAGCCACCGGGAAATAGGTAGATTTATTTGATGCAGTACTTTGGCCCATCCCTCCAACTCATTCTCGGTTTCACCCTCCCTCCACTTAACCTACATACATGACGGAGCGGGGAGTGAGCTGGGGGGAGGGAAGTCAAATGGTGGGTAACAGAGCGACTTGGAGGCATTTTGTCTGTGGCCACCCTTTGCGGGATTAGGGCGTCGGGCTATAGATACATAGATAGTATTTTGGCATACAATGGTCTAGTGGTTAAACTCCCCAGCCAGAGTGACAGCACTGCAGAAAAAATATTTGTTTTCATCACTGGAGAAAGCGGGTCACCTACCAGTACCCTTAACCCCTTAAATCTGATGATGGATTTTAGTGGTTTACTCTTCCAACCTTAATTGTAAACATTTTAACAAAGATCTCTTGTACTGAACGGATTAATGATGGCTGTATTCAACCCCCTCCAGTTTGAGGGTAGCAGCTGTTATTGTTGCTGTAGTCCCAGGCTTAAAGTGAACCCAGTGAACCACAAATCACTGTCCACTTCAAGGTTATTCTGATTTTATTTATAACCTAATCAAACTTTACCCAACTAAGTCCATCCATCCATCCATCATCCAATCCTACGCTGCCTCATGAGGAGCGTAGGAGCTCATGGCTAGGCAAGTTGGTCCTGACTAACCTAACACATCAAACTTAATTGCCCAAACAAATAACCTAACTTAAGTAAACTAACCTAAGTGATGGGAGTGACCGTCCAAAACTGCAATAATACCCTTGAAATACCACTGTAAGGTGCCTTAAGGACTGGATACTGGATCAGGTCCATACTTCTATTATCAGCAATTTTCAAAGTAAACTGTACAGGAAAAGGTTGTTGCTAATAATGTGAGAAACCCAAAGAAAGCAAAAAACTGTGTAGCTACTGTCTGCCCTCTCTCCCTCCTGCCCCTCCCCCCCCCCCAAAAAAAACAAAATCTTGTGAATGTGAGCTCCTAGACACCTGAACACTGAAGTCTTTATTGGATATTATTGTAGTTTCAGACAGTCACACTCTTCACTTAAGCTAGTTAGGTCAGTTTAGCTATCTGATAAGATTGTTAATTTTATCAGTTAGGTTTACTCACCTGGTTTACTCACCTGGTTGGCTACCCCATTACAATTTAACAGTATGGCTCGGTAGGAATCTGTTTTTTAAGAAGCAGGGCAGCCCATACCTGCTGGCACGCCAGCCCCATTCCCTATACACATCATCATCTGAATATACTATTGAGTAGGGGCTGAGTTTTGTGCCATATGCAGGGTTGATAAACTACTTGAAGGACTTCGAATTATGAATCGTAGTTATTCAATATAATCAAACAAGATGTGACCTAGTTGTGAGTGGAGGGACTTTTTAAATGAAGTAACAGAGTCGGCGCTAACAGTATCATCAGACAGAGAATTCCAGAGGTCTATACATCTGATACTGAAAAACCTGCGTCTACACTCGGATGAAATGCGGGGCTTGGCCACCTTGAATCTATGACCCCTGGTGTGAGTTAATGAAGGAAGAGAAAAAAGTTTGGGCGGTGTGACTGGGGATTGGTGATGAAAGACTTTCCAGTATTTAATAAGGTCAGCTCTGATCAGTCTCCCTTTTACAGAATACAGGTCCAGGTTTTTCAGACGGTCAGGTTAGTTTAATTATGTTAACTTAGGTTAGATATAAAATCAGAATGACCTTGACTGTCCAAAAAAACAAAATAATCTTTATCGTTACAGTAATTCTGATCACTGCTGTCAACTCACTCACCGTGTTAATTATTTTCCTTCCTGAGGGTGTGAGGGGCCACAGTCGATAAGGCTATAAGAGTGCTGTCAGGCGGGCAAGCTGCTCTAAAAACCTAAGGAAATCACACGTGTGCCTTACAATCTGCCAACGGATACTGGGATCACCAACACATCCACCGAGAGAACAGGGAGACCATTCTTATCAGCTCCACCGGCCAACGCACTCTTTTCCTAGACCGTGACCTTCGCACCCTTCACTCTAAATCTTCTTCTTCTTGCCTCTTGTGTTTGTCGTTCCCTCACCCTTGGCCATATATCAACAGTAACTCGCATCTACCATCCTTTCATTATACACTATACTCGTCTTATTCCACTTATTATTCTCACTCCCATTACGCAACACGAATTTCTGTATTTCTTCCATCACTTCCCGCTCCATCCTTTCCTTCTTTTAAGTTTCCGGATATGCTTAAAAATGAGAAAAATACGCAAGCTAGGGGGATATCTTCGCACTGCTTATCTATCAGTCAGTGTTCAATAGATGCAAGGATATTTACATCTGGGAATATTGGACATCCTAAGCTATAATGTGGTTGAATAATTCTTGAGCCATCCCTGGAACTGGTCATTTTCTGTTAGGTCGTCAGTGATGGGAATCCCTAAAGTTTAGTGTCATACTACTTTTTTTTTTTTTTTAAGGCTTTAGTTTTAGATAACTCATGTCAAACACTGTAAATATAAAGCCTCAAGATAACAAAATACAGGGTATGAACTCACATCAGTCTGCTGTCAGTAACTCTCTCACCCTGTTGCTTGGTCTACAACACCAAAAAGGGATTGCACAGAATGATATAATAATAAAGCGTAATCCTGACGTATGATTGACGATATCTGTTGGCATGTCACAGCTTCCAGCCCTCTCAAAGTAAAGAATCCAATAAATTATAAAAAGGTACACTAAAACATGATTTACAAACTCATCGATCAAGCGAAATCTCTTTTATAAAATATGAAATTATAGCATGTATTCATATTTATATCATAACTCCCTCTCAACCCTATAATGTCAGCTGTGGTTGTGTGGTGGTGGTGGTGAGGAAGCTGCTGTTCAGATTTACTGTTTTGCGGTCTGCTCAGGGTAAGTGTTATGATTCGTGACGTAATATTGTTCAATTGCACTGTTTTCTTGAAAGAGATGTAGGTCAAGGATGTGGACTTGTTTCATTTCAGGCATTTGTTGCAACCGTGGGAGTAATGCAACAAGAAAACGTTTTGTGTTCGCAGTGGTAAAAGTTCATGGATGATTTATTTTGATAGCTGACCATAAATTAAGTCCTTCACCAAAGCAAACCAGAAGGCTGTGTAGTTTTGCTGTGTAAAAGGGAGTGTTTGAACGTGCAGCGGATAATGTTAATGCTGGCCTGACCTGTGGATTTACGGATATATGACGGCAAGTGATTCGGCGTCCCACAAGGTAATGGTTTGTTACGGAGTTCACTTGCTTGAATACTGCATCCTCAGAGACCCCAGTGAAGTGTGTTGTGCTGGTAAAGTCGATACGAAGTTAAAGTGAAACTGGGCCAACATTAAACAAAAGTTGGCTCGGAGTTTCGTGTTGTGATGTTGGACCGTTTTATGCTTCATGTATTGCCTACTTACTTGCTGTACTCATCATTAAAGCATTTCCCATCTTTTTGCTGCACATTATTGAGGTTCTTCCAAGCCGTCCACACTTTGCAAGACAGTGAAACTTGAGAATTAATAGATAAAGCAGGTTTCTCAATGGAAACTATCTATCTGTTAATTGCCAGACGCCTTAATCCCGTAAGGGTTGGCCACAAACAAATCGCCTCCATGTCGCTCTGTGCCCCGCCATTTCATTGCCCTGCTCCCACCCCCTCTCTCATATACCTCTCCACTCCATCCCTCCATCTCATCCTTGGTCTCCCCCCCCCTCCACCTCACTCACACTCTCCTCGTCAGTCTCTCACTCCATCCTCTCCACATGGCCAAACTACCTTAATGTGTTCTTCCTAACGCTTCCTGTCACATCGACATCCACACCACAACGCTCCTTCACTTCCTCATTTGTCAGTCTGTCTCTCCATGTGACTGCACATGCTCCTCTCAAGTAATGGAAACTGCGGGAAAAAAAATGAACCAGTATAATTGTATCAACTTACTGCACATGGCTTTATTCACAAACAATACCGTGTGTAGTTCAAAACACAGCTGAAGCCATTTTTTATCATGTATACTGTACGTGAATGCTACTTTGTGTCATTGCTCTAGCCCGCCGTCCTCCTTAGCATCTTACTGTGCCCCAAAATCATATATCCACATAAAAAAAAAAACTTACGCTGCGATGAGCTAACAAGTTGGCAGTCACTTGCACAAAATGTCCAGCAGATACCGCGTTATTGCAAAGGCCACCTGCTATATTCACTACTAGAGGGCTACACAGACGCTTTTTAGAGGCATTAGTAGTGATTGTGTGGGGTTAAGTTTTTTTTTTTTTTTTTACGATGTAACTTACAGCAATTTAGGGAATACTAATACATTATAATTATGTTTTTGTGTAAAGGAACGTTGATTGTAGCAGTTTGCAATGATCAAAAGTAGTGTTTTTGTGTAATCTTGCTCACAAACCAACCAACCAACAAACAAACGGACAGGGGTGAAAACATAGCCACCTTGGCGGAGGTAAAAATGTTCATTGCCGTAGAGAAAACTTTAATTACAGGTGTCTAGGCATAACATTGGAGTCACTGGAAGAGACATTCATTATAGCCCAGTTTTTGCTTTCATCATAATTTTCATGTGCTTCACTGGAATCTGGCTAATTGTAAAACACTTCCAGTATGCAAATGTGTCACTTCCTCACACATTGAGGTAGTTTGGCCATGCAGAGAGGATGGAGAGTGAGAGACTGACGAGGAGAGAGTGAGGGAGGTGGAAGGGGGGAGAGGGAGGGGGAGGCCAAGGATGAGGTGGAGAGATGGAGTGGAGAGGTAGGCTATATGAGAGAGGGGTGTGTGAGCTGGGAGCAGGACAGTGAAATGACGGGGATAGGGCGACATGGAGGCGATTTGTTTGTGGCCACCCCATTCGGGATTAAGGCGTCTGGCAATAGATATACAGTAGATAGTAAGTACCTCATTAGGTGTACAAATGGTGGGTAGGGATGTGTGTGTGTGTGTGCTTGTTGTTACGAATACCCGCCTTCGGTGAAAGAATCCCATGGTCGGAAGGAGTGGTTTCGGTACCTGAGATTACCCAATATATAATTAGACAGTGGTGGTGGTGAAGACGGCGTGTTTAGATAAGACACTACAAAGGAAGGGCC
>JAGKTI010006002.1:0-12615 GCA_018397915.1 Birgus latro
TAGGAGTTGTCACCTACTTTCATTTGCGACTGCTAAACAAACATATCGATATCTTAACTGTACATTAAGCAAGTTCCCATCGTGACCCATCATGAAAATTTACCTTGAAATATTTTATAATATAATTCCGAGTACACAGTAAATTCTGAAATGTTCTTAACTATGCTTTGTTCATGCCTGTTAGGTAAGTTCACTCACGTAACCCTGACCGCCGTGGAAATCAAACTGCAGACGAGTTTTATCTTTATAATTTTCATCTCATTCACAGTTACCTCGTCAGAAACAGACCCGGAAGCTTTCCTGTGGAACATTTAGCCGTCATTCTTTGAATCTGCAGATCATTAAAGCGGACAACAGTTTAAGTAGAAATAGATAACTCGACTAAGTTACAACAACTGAGAGGGGACACCTGCCTCCCAGCTGCCCTGTACATACTTGCCAGGGTGTTAACATCAGTCCATGACAAACCTACGATAGTGTTCTTGTCAGCTTAAGACGCTGTCTACCACCTTTTCCTTATCAGTGTATCTCACGTGTTACAATGTATGATTCTCTTTTATGCTGTTTATATTATTTTTGTATCGACATTCATTTCATGTAGAACATACAAACATATGTTAACGTATTAGATAAAAACACACACACACACACACACACACACACACTACGAAAGACTTGTTAGTAAACCTCCTAACCGCACGAAAATACTACCTTTTGCCTACCACAACTTAAAAAGCGCATAGTTAGACTGAAGTTGGAAAGGAACATAAGTCCGTATTGTAAATGACATAGGGGGCTTCGTAGCATCCATTATTATCACTACTCTGACTGACACCGAGCGATCTCATTCAGTCGAGGGAAACTTCAACTTCTTAATGAGTTATTTGGGTGATCTGGTGTCTAGCTATGTACTTGATGTCTGTAGATGTGTCCCTTATGTAGTGCAATTGGCTGTCCGTAAACAGTGAATAACAAGAGATTTTACTATTTTTTTTTAAACTCTAACTTGGCCACAGACTGCCATTTCTCCATCTGGATTGCTCATTTGTAAAAATTTAAAAATTAGAGTATGATGCTAGTCACGAACAAGTGCTATCGAAAGGCTGTAGGGCCTCTGTTTTGCCTTATTCTTCCACTGAGCCACAGGAAATAAGCTGCAAAAGGACGAAAATCAGGGCCAAATTAAAGTGAAAAAGAGTATAGTGTCGCAATTTGTGACTTACAATGTTATGTATTTTTCGCAGCGCTGTGAATTTTGTGAAATGCAATTTTTTCCCGATTTTCGGCACTCTACTACGACTGTAAATTATGAATACTGTACTGTCTGATAGTCTTGGCATTATATTCTGAGAAGTAAAGTATTGATGTTCACACTGAATGCTTCCCCATGCCGGCGAAGTACGAATGGGGTATGTGTGTCTGGTATGTTTGTGCGTCGGAGTCTGTATGTCATCGGTAAAACTGACAGGGTGTTTACATATGCAAGCATATGACAGGACATACTACATGCATTTGCTTTAAATGTCCACCACGGTGTGGTCTCGAACTCTAGACTCAGGGCTCACGCATTACGAAATGAGTTCGCTAACCATTAAGACTTCATAAATATGGTCTTTGTATAAATAAATGAACTGTACATATAACTGCCAGGTCAGTGTAATTCTGAGATTATTATAAATGTTATTACTGGTATAACAGCAGCGTAGCTGTGCCATCAGTGGAAGTACTCTGTGGCAGTGATCACTCCGTCTCATATAAAATTTCCGCGACTGATCGCACACTTGTGTACCCAGAACCAGCCCCTGCAATGTCTCCCTCCACAGCCCTCCCCCCCCTCTCCATACAAAGAGAGAGAGAGAGAGAGAGAGAGAGAGAGAGAGGGAGAACTTATGTGGTTGGGATAGCCCAGACCTCGTCCTTCCCTCGACCGCCTGACCTTGGCCTCCTATTTTCACTCACGCCCCACCTACCTACCCAATCCACAGTGTCTCAGCATGATTCCCATCCTGCATACAACCCTTCTCGTCCTCCATCTCCTTGTCTCGTTGATGACATCATTGGTGCCACGTTGGCCATGGACAGGAAATATTTTTGGAAGGACCGTGGACTGAAATGCATGAGACAACTGGCCCCTATCAGTCCCAGGAGACGTCGCGAAAGTGATGATGGCAGATGCTGCAGAAGCCACTCCCCCCCCCCCTCCAACATATCCTGTGGTAATGTCATCAGCTTTTCGTCTCTAGGTGTCTAGTCAAGAAATTTTTGCGAATGTGAGGGCATCATCACCTGCTGCAGAACTTGCCTGGGATGTACTTCGTACCATTTACCACAATACCCAGATCACGCCGCGTGTGGTGACAATATTTCCACTCCCATCGTACACTCACCACGACCTCAAATCTCATATGTGTCGGCCAGTGGTCCGTAATTTAAAGTGTGGTGCTTCACTGCTCGGGCTTATTCTCACCTGCTCTGCTCCTTTCCTCAGTAAACTGCAGTCTCTGTATTTGTGTTTCTTACCCCCACAAAGCCCTTGGAAGTTACAATTGTTTTCAGCTGAGGACACAACAAACGTTCGCCCTCGTCTAAGAAAAGACAAATCATCACTGGATTTTTTTCCCATGCTGATAGCCCTCCTCAGTATGTCACGTGATCAGTAGTGGACAGAGATCGCTCCTCGGAGTCTATAAACTCTCATACTCAGGAACTACTAAGGATTGCCAAATCACCTCTGACCGAGGCTATTATCATGCCACTTCTAGATCAGAACCAGAGTGTAAGTCCATGTTTTCAAAGGCAAATATGATGATGTGTGCACTCTTCTTGTGTTTGATTCTGGGCCTGTTGAATCCTCTTCAGTGGACATTTGAGACATGGTCCCTTCAGAAGAGGTCTCAGGTGAATTGCCGTGTAGGAGTCAACGCATGTTTTTTTGATGAATTAGTCCAACAAAAGTAGCAACTGGAAACGGAGAGCCATTTTCTCTTGTGTTTTTGGTCTGTGGATGGAGATAAATGCAGTGACTGCAAAGTGTTTTTTTGGTGGAAGATTAAATCATTCTGACGTAATTTGGTGTAACTTGTAAAGTGTACAAAGAAGCTCTCAGTCTTATTCGAGTGTATCCCCACACTTGTATGAGGAAGAGATGTAGTGCATCATGGATAGCTAGATTAAATAAATATCTAGGTTATAGATAACTAAAAGCAATACGACTAATTCAGCCATACTTACAGTGCCGCGGTGATGGTGGCCGGATACTGGACAATTAAGAGGGCAGTCACTACCCTTCCGTTGTTATAGACCTTTCAGTAAGAGATAAGGAAACGGGAGTTTTTTTTTTTTTTTTAAGAACCAAACAAATAACTATTCATTAGTAATTATTTTATACACCTGCTTCTAATATGTAGGTGACGTTATGAGCTCCTGTTTGTATGTGTCAGTTTTTTTTTTTCTTACCATGGACAGACTAAACAATATAACACCCAGCAGTATTATGTGTTACACACCTTCGCACGTTGTCTCTTTGATGCTAACAAGCACTGTTCGGATTTCATATTTGCAAGAACGTCTCATTCAGGATTGTGTCATGGAATTAACGGGAATCCTTTTATGACATGATGGGTCTAGTGGAAGGGCAGTATATACTGTTCCATAAGAAAGCTTGGGATCGATCTCGCGTTCATCCGGACAGCAACACACTGCTCTGTCCACTTCACCACCACCGTCAGCCAGCTCTTGAGGAATCTGATCTTGTACTAGTTGGACGGTGTCTTCTCAGTGGTGACAGCAGGGTTGACGAGAGTTAGTCGGGTTGCATCCCCATTGGCGTGCCAGGAAACTGTAGGTTGCACCAACCACAGAGCGTCAGGGTAGAGGCTGCAGCTGCTGAAGTTTTGGATTCATCACAGCTCGATGGTTTGCATCAGCACGATGGAGTGAAGGGATCTCAAACATTACAATAGATACTTGACAGCCCCAGAAGACTACAACAGCTCGATGAAATGTAACCCGATAAGTTGCTGTGTAGGCAGTCAGATGGCTCAACGCAGACAAAAGTATAGGTCAAGACTTTTAGATGATGTTTACCTTTTTGTCAGATAAAGTAGATTTATGCCTATCCCAATACGTTGTTGTGTAGCCAGTCAGATGGATCATGACAAATAAAAATGGGTTCAGACTTTTCGGTGTTGTTTACCTTTTATCAGAAAATTAAATATATGCCTGTTACTTGTCCAGTTGGACCACCTATCACCAAAAGATTTGTTCAGTATTACCATACTTGAAGCAAGCTTTCTCCACCTGAAGTTTTACACGCAAATCCTGTAAATGTTCAGTAGTCATATTTGGACAAAATCACGTGTCATTTTAGGGGTCTTACAGTTATAATAAACATCAGTCCCAGACTGCCCCATTCGAGGCGTATACGCCAAAGCAAAGATACCGTAATCAAGTACATCTAGAGAAGATGACATTACGTGGAAGTCATGATGGCTTGGTGGCAGTGTGCCTGGTTAGGTTAAAAAACCAGGCCATAATGATCATTTAAAGTCAGTGCTGATGGTTTTGTCCATTCATATGTTTGCATACTACTGGTATAGTGCCTGAGAGCAGCCAGCCACCTTTTGGAACATTCCAACTCCCAACCTCAATCTTGTCAGATCCCTAGGTGACATACATCCTTTCACATACCACTCATGGCACAGGTAGTGGGACACACTTTCCATGCCAATGCCAGACTTAACAAAAAGAGCCCACAGAAGCCAGCTTCCCATTTCCACCTACTAGAGAATTCTCCCTCTCCTCTCCTCATTCTTCACTAACCGACCGCATTGGTCCTGCATCGCCCTTCCATTTCTGCTCCATATCAATCTTCTTTCCCTGACTGTTGAAACCCTCCCCTGTACAGTACCAGTTTCCCTTCTTAGACAATGAAGCACATCTCGACAATCCACAGTGCTGGACTAGCGGTTGTCGTTCCTCAGCCATCAGCCGAATCCCAGGTGGATTCCCACTGTCTTCCTGGCTCACAGAAAAAAAAAAAAAATAAAGTTGACGTCCTGAGAATAATCTAGGTCTTAGACGGATCAGTATCACTATGCATCCAGTGGTGGCACAGAAAAAAAAAAAGTTGACGTCCTGAGAGTAATCTAGGTCTTAGATGGATCAGCATCACTATGCATACAGTGGTGGCATCCTAGCTTGAACACCAAAGATTATGGAGGCTGTACAGTCCCACGTATGGTGTGTGTTTAATTATGATGAGTACAGACCGCCACCATTCTTCCCGTTCTTTTCCACCGGACAGAAGAATAAGAAAGAAACATAAACTTAGAAAGAGAATATGTCACTTTATACGCATATGTTTGCTTATGAGGCATCCCCGCCACCCACTCACCCACACACACACACACACAGTGGAGGTAATGATGACCAAACTTCCATTTTTTGAGTGTTCCGTACAGATTTAGTGCTGAAGGGGTAGTATAGGCCGAATTTACAAATAATGAGTACTGTAATGACTTAATAAATGCTGCAGTGAGAAAATAAATTCACAGTTGTCAGGACTATCGTTTAAATCTGGCGCGCTGTGTGGATTGGTCGATGCTCATCTGACTACCCAAAACAACAGTAATGGCATCTCAGGTGGACGAATTTACTCTCGAGGCTGTGAAGGATTTTATGGTGTCCCGGGGTGGAAGAGTAACAAATCATGAATTAGTGAAGCATTTTAAGGTCTTCTTAACAAATCCTGCGGGGAAAGGTAATTATTATATATATTATAATCCTGAGATAGCCATGTTTACATTCGAATCTCACCTGTTGCAGTCAGCTGATTTTTGTAAATATTGACATTTCGGACATTTAATTCGATTAAATGTTGGTATTTAAACGTTCATGGATATTTTCGATATGAGTTTAAAGCCATGGCAATAAAACAAATAAGACAGAATTCACCTTTTCCCCATCTTGGATATATCAGTTAAAGGTGACTCATGTTCAATACCGTTATCATTTTTGTTTGATGGACACTGAAATGTTGATCTTGCTTTATGTTTTGCAAGAGTAGATTGATGTGAGTGTACAGGGGCATAGCCATGAATAATATGAATGGCCATTGTTACCCCTTTTTATTTGTATATACCAAATGCCAGGCTTAAGTTAGAGCTTTCACCAACTAGTGAAAATCCTAACTGCAGCACTTGAAATGGTTTGTCTCATGATACAGCACTAATAGGACTGTACTGTAGACTTTTTGTTAGTATAGGTTATTTGAAGTTATTAGTGCTACTGTTATTTATCAAGGATTTACAGTGTTTGTGTAGGAGCCTAGTAACACCAATCTGTAACTTGGATCAAAGTTCTTTTGTTATAATGACTTCCATGGACACATTTGTGTGAAAATTTAGAAAAGCACCCTCTCCTATTTGCCAGGATTTTAGTTTTCTTCAGTAAAACATGACTGGATGGCCAAAGGAGCAGGTTTAAGTGTTGCAGAAATCCATAATTTTGACACTAATTACCGGTATAGAACATCAGAGGCAGGTTTTCACGACATTAAAAGCCATGACACTTTACCAAATCTTGGTATCATATATTGGTTATCGTGCTGATACCCATGCTTATGAGCACAAGAAGTCAACACAAAATTGAATCTTGGTCAGTATTAGTCAACGTTGCTCCTGAGGTATTTTGACTGATTGACGATATATTGACTTCATAATGTAAACAAACACAGTGTGTTGGCTTCCTAGATGAAATAAAGGATCCTGTGATGAAGTAAACAGTTCATTGGATGTGAACTTAATCTATGTACGGAAGTCATGTTGATGGCAGAGCTATCATGGCATGATATAGCCAAATGGAGTGAAATGTGACCACACGATCAGCTGATTTCCAGTTTTGGTGACACTTTCCGTATTCAGTATTGTCAAAATTTGCCTGATTTTATTTGGACTTAATATTCTCACCCTGCCTCAGTAGTCTTAAGCCAGCAGAAAGTGGATAGGCCATTATGTAAACCAAGCCTAACAAGGACCTAACCTAACCATGAAAACATTCTTCATTCAAACTCTTGGTATCATTTGAACTTAATCTTAGTACCGGTATCACTCGGATAATAATGGCAGTTAGGATCAATTTAGCCAATTCTCACTAGCTTAAATTATAAGTTCTATATAGTATAACACGTACATGTTCCTTATGTATTTTCAGTTTACTAGAAATTGTATGAGAAGTAGTTCATAATTAATAATACCTCTACATAATTTATATTAAGTGGGGAAAGTATATATGTTAAATTTAAAGATTTGGAGGGAATAGTGTAATCCATAATGAAATGTAAGCTTTTTGTCTGTGCCTGTTGTTTGATTTTTGTTGCTCAGAGGAGTTTACAGTACTTTGTTTTTGGTCTGTTATATTACTCACAGTTATTTTAGCAGAATTGTGTTTCAGTAATAAATAACACTAGTTATAGTAGCTAGATGGGAGTGACAATCATCCACTTACTTGATGTAGGACTGCCTACTTCTTCCATCATCTTTATCATGCTTTTTCTGTCTACCCTTCTCTCATCTGTTTCTCCTATCTTTCCTGTTCCTTTCTATCACTCTTCTTTCCTTTGCAGGTGGCTTTACATTGAGTGACAAGCCTAATAGTTTCCTAATTTACATCACTGGGTGGTAAACCATATTCACTATCTGATAATTAACTCATATGTGTTCCCACACTTGTCAGCAAGTGTGTTGGTGGAGGGTTATTGCCCCTCTCTGTAAAACAACTAACTTAAAGACAAATGGCCACCCCTTGTGGGATCTTCGTGTTTGGCTGTAGATTGAATAAATCGTCTGGTAACAGTAAACTGGGACCTTGGGAAAATTCTGGGATATTGTTCTGCCTCAATAGCTAAATAACAATGGTTCTTATGGCATAGTTTATGTGTTTCTGTTGACACAGTGATTTTTACCTCCACATCAGCCACATAAATGGAGGGTTGACTGTACAGTATAGCAGTACATTATTGTACTGCTGTAAGAGGAGAATTAAACGTGTTTTATATTCTGGTTGTTTTCCACTTACAGAAAATGCAAGGAACCAGTTTAAGCAGTATGTGAACACTCTGGCCAACATCAGTCAGGAAGGAGGAGAAAAATACTTGGTGCTAAAACGGAGATTTCGTGAAGGTACACATCTAGCAGAAACTGTTCACACCAGTCCAGTCAGCCCACCAACCAATCTCTCTAGCCCTGGGTGTGCACCTGGTCATCTTTCAAGCCCTGGGCAATTTAGTGCATATGGGTCCCCTCAGCACCCAACCCCACCATTCACCCCTCAAGTCTGTGGCTCTGGTACAACTACCATCCCTCCTCCACCCCTACGAGCCACACCACCTTATCGTGCACCTCCACCTTACAGACCTCCCCCACCTGCAACCCCTGCTTATCATGGGTATCCTCCAGGGGAGGAAGGCAAGTATGGAGAACGAAGATATGACCCACCACCTAACCCACACTATAATGGAAGACGTAGCAGTGATCCCAGATACCCTGGAGATCTACTCACTCATCCCCCAGGAGACCCCAGGTATCCACCACCTTCTGAACCACGATATGCTTACCCATATGAAGATCCTGCAGATCTTGGTATCCCTCCACCTCCGCAAGTAATGCGTTCAGCAAGCTCAGTTTCCTCTCTGCCAGGTAGCATGTCTCCCCATGTTCCACCTCCTTATGGTCCCCCAGTCCCCATGGCACCATTATCAGCTTCCCGCCCCAAGTCACTTTCTGTCCATCAGATGTCAGTGTCATCTCTGTCGGAAGATGGAGATTCTTTATCGATATCAGCAGCAACTACTGTTTCATCTGCTTCAACGCCATCATCCGATGAGCCCCCACCTCCAGTCCCACCCAGAAGACGACTTGCTGACAACAAAGAAAATATGAGACCATCGCCTGAAGGTGCTGAAGTAGGAAAAAAAGTAAGTACGATTCTGAGGTATTTCACATTGTAGTATCTGCAAATGTAGATGCACTTCAGTATATTGAGAGCAGATTTTTTTTTTTTTTTTTTTTTTTTTGGTGGGAATATAATAATCCAGCAACCAGTTCTGAGATTGCCATTGGCTATTGCTAATAATTGGGTTGTCCAGCATGGGATGAATTACCCTTTGAAGATAGTTGAAGCTCTCTGGGAATTGATTATGACTCTTGCTGAGCGCTTTCATTCAGCTGAAGGAACATGCCAGTCGCAAAGACTTGAACATTTTTTAAAAATTTATCTTTAGCCTGTTATAATACTTTATATTTTTTGTAAGAATTGTGCAATTCACCCATCATTCTGTAGATCTGTTTTTGACACATTTCGCTGTAAAATGTATATAGTTACTTGTTCAGTGGTTTCTGTCACAAAAAGATGACCTCAAGTTTGTGCAAGTGATAGTTGGTCCAGTACAATTTATTTTAAAAGTCAGTGGTAATATCAGTCCTGATCTAAGAGAACATGGCATTTGCTCCTTGTACCATATTCTGTACACTCTTTTAGTCCTCATGAGGTATAACATAGGACTGGACCATCTCCATGGACGAAAAGTGATAGCCAGAATTAACGATTCCCATCAAAACTGAATGTTGTACTGGCTATATTTGTGGGTATTGTAGCCTGGTAATGAAGCAGTGAATGGTGTATGGTTGAGTATCACTTTTCATGGGATGTTGGTACTGAATGGTAGGATAATGGGGGTTGGAGCTCCCGTAGTGAGAGAAGGAAGGATATGGAGCTTTCTGTACTGTTGATTGCTGATGATAGTGTATTGTTTAATGGAGGTGTATGGAAGAAGCAAGGCTTGTTGAATGAGTTTGGAAGTATTTGTACAAAACAGAATTGTAAATGAATGTAAACGAGAGTAGAGCTATGGTCTTTTAGAGAAATTAAGTCACAGAGTGCACAGTGAGACTGGATGATGAGGAAATGGAGAATGTTAGTTCATTCAGGTAGTTAGGTAGTGCAATAAGTAACAGTGAAAGTATAGAGGACGAAGTGCTTGAAAGGGTACAACAGAGAAGAAGAGTTGCTGGTTCACTGAAAGCAGCGATAAGGAATAGGGAAGGGAGCATGGGAGTAAAAATTCACTGGATAAAGGTGTTGTGATCCCCACTCTAACATAGGGTAACAGAGCTTGAACCCTGTTTGAAGGACACAAATCAAGACTGAGAACAGTGGAAATGAGTTACTTGAGAGGAGCATGTGGCATTACATGGAGAGATAGACAGACAATTGAGGAAGTAAGGGAGCATTGTAGTATTGGTGTGGATGTGACTGAAAGCACTAGAAGAAATAGCTACTTTGAGATGGTGTGGCCATTTGAAGAGAATGGTGTGGCCATTTGAAGAGAATGAGGAATAAGAGTCTGACTAGAATGTCTGTAAGTGAGGTGGAATGGAAGAGGAACAGGGTAGAATAAAGATGAGGTGGAGGAATGGAATGGAAAGATATACGAGAGAGGGCTATGTGAATTGGAGGGAGGGGAGCCAAATGGCAGAGGACAGGGTGATGGGATTTAAGTGTTCGGCTATAAAGAGATAGCGTTATATAAATGTAGGTGAATTTGTTATAAGATTTCAGTGTCTTGTATACACTAAACGTGAAGTGATGCCAAGTGTATGTGTAAAATGTAGATTTTCTTGCCAAAACTTTTCTACCAGCAAGGTTGTTGTTGTTGTTGAATAGCCTCAGTCTACCTAGTTAAGCAGACCCATCAACTGCAGGCAAGCAGTTGCCCCTGTAGGGCCATTGCGTTGACAGCTATGTACTGCCATTATTGCTACATCATATTCAGTGTTTTAATGTTTATTTTTCATTGTTATATGGTTGTATGTGGTTATGAATTATTTTTACGGAAAGTTAGTTTTCCTCGTGGGCGGATGGGAGGACAGTCGGCACTTTTATCATTCGTCATGGGCAAAAAGTGTTTCAGTAAAATGTCATTAAGCCCCTTTTTCCCTGCATCATGAGACACCAGAGTGGAGCTTGGTAACATTCTTGTTCCTTTTTAATTCATTATGTTGCATTTCTTCTGAAACAGTTTGTAGGTGCATCTTTGATTTTGGGACTTTTTTACTTATAAGCATTTCATATTTTCAGCAGTTACTCAGTGCAGTTAGTTGCATCCTTAATAAGACCATCATCACATCCAGACTAGCTCCTCTTCATTCCCCTTAAAGCTGTAGTTGTTTCATTTATTATCATGCTGTGGATCACTGTGGCCTCTTCTGCATTGTCCTTTACTATTTTCAGTTGATATTACTTCTGTAAAGCTTTATGTAGAATTCTTTTGCTCTTGGTACATAATGGTTCTGTTGTTTTTTTACTTCCTATTAGAATTTAGTAGAGGAAATATCTGTATTTTGTGCCTGCCAGTGATTAGTTACTGCTTTGATGTTTTCAGGCTTCCTTTAGTCCATAGAATTTTTTCACATCTGTTATCAGACCTTTTGGATATCTTCGTTCTTTTACTTGTCGGTGGTTTTATTCAGTTTGGCTGCCTTTGTGTAGTCTTGTTCTTACAACTATGTTCCATCTTTTGTTTTACAATTCCTCTGTATTCTTAAAATGTGCCATTTTAATTTTAGGGTTTTGTACCTCCTGCTTCAAGAACTACATCATTTACTAAAGGGTTTTCAAAAAATTTTCATAAATTTTATGTTGCTATCTCCATCATCCATCAGGTGAGAGGATTTATTCTGAAGGAGTAAACTAACTCCATTGCCTTCTTAATATAATGTACCTGGTACTGGTACTGGTACTGGTGTATATTATAGCCATAGTTCACAGTTTCAAATTTCTACAGAGACTGCTATTTAGACTGTGTATTAGAATACTAATACCTGTACTATGCAGTACGTTTGTTCTTTATGCGTGTTATTAGTTTAATGCCATTAGATGTTACAACATGGGAGAAGGCTGTCATAAGTGATTTGTAGCTATACTATCAAGCTGTAATCTGTTGAGAGGAAAAGGAAGACAAGAGAGAGAGAAGCAGAGAGAGATAAAGTGTTTCCTGTGGTAGAGTGAGTATGGGTTTTACGTCACTCACACTTCCAGTTTATCCTAGTGGTGGAAGCGTAACCAGTGGAGCTTGGTGTATTGAACTTGTAGTTTGATGTGGTTATACAATACTGTATTGCATTCTGACTTCTAGAATTTTGGCTGTACATGCTCAGTTTTGTGGAATTACAATTGAATGACAAGAATTTCCTCCCAAACACAGTATGATTACTGTAATACAGTAGCCACTGAACTGAATACAACTGTTCTCTGTTGTTGTGCAATAGGAATTTTCTGGGATGCTGTAAGTCCAGTATCAGAACATTAACTTATATCTTGTAATGTGTGTGATGACTATATGTTATTGTAATATACTACTTTGGACATAAAAGCCAAAAGTCAAGTGAAGATGCTCCACCGTTCTGCATCAGACTCACAGATTTTGGTGCCACCACCACCAGTGATTATAGTAAGATTTTTTTTTAAAGTTACTAATGGTGCAGTATTTTCAGTATGACATCAAGATTATTATTGTATTACAGTCTCTCTCTCTCTCTCTCTCTCTCTCTCTCTCTC
>JAGKTI010006002.1:13035-24321 GCA_018397915.1 Birgus latro
CTCTCTCTCTCTCTCTCTCTCTCTCTCTCTCTCTCAGGTTTTTTGTTTTCGTCTGAAGGGTGGTTGGGGTTTCTTGTTCATGTAATTTTACTTGTGGGTGAGTGAGGCTGGTCACCAACACCTTAAGTGTTGGGACTGAGTATCCTAGTCCTGGGTCCCTACACTTCTGTGTATATGGGACAGTTTGGTAGTGGATACTGATGATGATGATGATGATATGTACATTTAGGAATATTATTGATATGAGGGTGATGAGAGGACTGTGAAGATGTTTGGCTGTATGATTGTGGTATGCAAAATGAAATTGAGGTGAGCTTGGAGGATACGAGACAAGAAGTGGAGAGTGGAGGACTGGAAGTGGAAAAGCTGAGAAACAGAATAATGGCAGATGAATCTAAGTGAAAGGTATTAGAGAAGATAGGAATAATAAATTGGGAACAGATGGATTTGAAAAACTTGGGAAGTTCATACAAGAGTTTTTGATTAGGAATGCTAAAGCTGTTTAAGTTGTTATATGAGTACTCAGTTCATTAGTAGGAGGAAACGGCTTAGTCAGAGCCCTGAAACATTAAAAAAAAAAAAAAAAAGTTGGGAGTGGATGCATGAAAAGATCTCTGACGAAGGGAGAGAACTAATATAGTATTTAGAGTAAGTACTTGTGTATTGGTCAGTGAAGAGAGAGAGAAAAATAGATTTAGTAAGGAAAACGAGATTAAACTTATGAAAACTGGAGGGGTGCAAAAATGTAGAAATTAGTGTGGAAAACAATTTGAAAAAATGTGGGAAATAGATCTGGAGAATGCTTGCAAGAGGAAGAGAAATAATGAGATGATGGAAATAATATGCCGAAAGACTGCTTAATGGGAATGAGAGCAGAGCAGTGGTAAACATGATTAGTTTTAATGGTCCACATAAGAAGGAATAAGATACAGTATGTGGGAATATGGGAGTGGCAAGAGTGAAGAATGCAGTGAAGAGGTTTTAGAGTGGGATGACAGGATAACAGCAGATATTGAGGAGGTATGAGCAGAGATGATAAACGGAGTGGAGAGTGAGATTAAGTATTTGTTAGAACTATGTTGGAAAACTTGGATGCATGGAGTTTATTAGTGGAGTGGAAGCAGGCTGTGACTGTCCTTGCATGCAAAAATAAATGTGATTGAAGCAAGTGCAAAATTATCATAGGGTAAATTTGCATAGTATTGTAGGAAAGATTTGGAAAAATGATAATAGAGAAGATAGGGAAGTTATTAGAATGAATGGTGAGCAATAAACTTTGGGGTTTTAGGAGTAGGAGGAGATGTGTGAGTTAGCTATTTTCACCAAGATAGTGGAGAAACCTTCTGAGAAAGACAGTTAGGTATCTCTGGCAGTTATGGATCAGTATAAAGTGTATGACAAGGTGAAGAGGGATAGATTTTAGGTTTAATGAATGTAGGATGTGGATGGAAAACTGTTCTGTGATGTAGAGGATTTATTGTGGTAGTGAAATGTTTGTAAGAGTATATGGATGTCTTTATGATCGTTGAGCGGTTTAGTAACTGTGTTGGTGGGAGACAAGCTTGTGCGATGTCCTAGTGGTAGTTGTGGGTACAGTATCTCTGGATGGAATTGTGAGAGGTCAGACCTAACAGTGCAAAAAGAAGGAATGGGGTTGGTGATGACTGAGAAAGTGTAGAGTATATCATATATGATGCATGAAGCTGGTGCCATACTGCATGTTAAGAATGAACTGTGGCATTGTTTCTTAAGTAAATGTTGATAAGAGTATTTTGACTTTTGTTGAGAGAAGGGGTGACTTGCAGTATAATGTGCCTGTGAATGGAGAGAGGCTTCACTTGGTGGAAGCATGAAGGTGTGAAAAGCCAAGTATGAGAGTAGTGGTAATTAAGCTATTAAGAATGTGTTGCATAGATTGAGTAAGATGAGAAGCATGTGTAATTTAATGATTCATTAAAGGTGTGAGTAAGGAAGTCTGTTGATACAAGGGTAGGGGAGAGTGTGCCTTGGTTGTAGAGTCATATTTATCATACTATGGAGAGACGGGGCGTAGATCTCTGGCAGCCTCCTTTCAGTCCCTTATCCCTGAGGTCACACTCATTGACCTCATCCTAGATAATTTTTCAGATTGCTGCTCATAACCCTACCCCTGACGTTCACACTTCTCACTTTCCACACCCAGCTGTCATCTTATATGATCGCTACAATCCCGTACGTAACTCTTTTTTTCCAATATACAATGATCCCGTGGTTATTGTGCACATGGCTATAGCAGTTTTCATTATCAGTGCAAGATGAAAATCTGCATTCCTGCTGTTACTTCATATTTTTTGGCACAAAAGCATTGTAATCATGCACTTGAGCTGGTTTTTGGTCTCAGTGATGATGTTAAATCTGTGGTTTTTAATGGGTTTGAGGGATTAAAACATGAGTCCCTACTCGAAAAGTTAATCCCAGGTGGTGGAAACCACTAACTCTTCACTCCTTAACCTAAGAACGTCTACCGCAACCCATCTCAGGTCTCTGTAAGATATGTGTTTCTTCCATAATGTGCCCTTTTCATCATTTTCTATTAACCATGCGTATGTGTGTTTCTGATACTTACCATAATAGTATGTATGTATTTAATGGGTCTAAATTGTTCTAAAAGGGAAAATTTGGGTTTACAAGTGGGATGCCTGGTACCAGTTAGGATAAATCCCATTGGTTCTTTGCTTTCATTATCATGCACTAGGTGCAGTATCAGTTATGCATGATAACCAAGGGATTGCTGTACTGTACGATTGCAGTTTTTGCTTATACAGTCATTATGATCCTTTCATTTAGTTTGCGATTGATTGCTGTATGATTGATTTTTCCTCGAACATAACCTGATCATATGACAGAGTTTGAGTGTAATTATAGACGAGTCAGGGGTGGGCATGTGTGAGAAACCAGGCAGGAGAGACAGAGTAGACACAGAGCTGACATATGAATGGGACACAGTGGGATAATGGCTGTGTCAGTAGCCACTTTGAAAGAGACAGACGACTGTAAGAAAATATAAGTCTCATTCGCACCCTTGGAAAGATGGTTTTATAAGAAAAAATCACACATGTCAGCATTAAAAGATGTATGCAGAGAAGAGATTAATAATATAATTAAAATTAGATTAGTAATAGTAGACAAGTGAGATTGAGCAAGTGAGGGAGACAAAGCAGGGGAGGCTGAACAGATGCTGTGAGGCAACAATGGAGTGGGACACAGTGAGGTAGCAGCCACATCATTGGCCATTTTGAAAGAGGCAGATGACAGTAGCCTTTCACACAGTGTGTGAGTATTGTATGGAACTGAGGCATGGTTTGGGATTATATAAGTTAATATGGTAATTGGAGAGTGAAATAAAGGGTGTTAAAAACTTGAGATCATATATGGAAAAGATAATATTGTGGAAGATCCTATAATGAGGGAGACCTTTGTTTCCTATTTTGCACTTAAAATACCAGAAAGCTTATTTTGTTAATTGTTCTCTTTCATCATTATAAATTATGGAGCATCTTTGAGCTGTTTGACGTGCCTCAGAACATTCGTATTACTTAATTTTCAGCATTGCCATTTTGAGCATTGAGTATTTCTTGATGTTTCTGGCAGAGTCCTTTTAGATAACAGAAGGCTATTGCATTTATTTAAACTTCCACCATAGACTTACATATTCCTTGCCATTTTATTTATTTATTTATTTATTTATTTTAGATTCTTGATTTATCATTCAGTATAAGCCCCAGCAATGTGGGACACTGTTCCTGAATATTGCTAACAAACATCAGTCAGAAATACAAAATGGTTACTTTATTTTACCAGCAAAGTTGTAGTACAACATGCCCTTGTTTAACATTGACGATGTTTTAAAAAGTTCATCACATGACAATTTATTGTATACCAAGTCAGTTATTGCATGGGTTCAGTGGGGATACATTTTGGCCAAGGGTCACTCACCCAGCGAAATCTTAAAAACAAGTTTCCAACAACCAGAGTGGTTGCAATTTCACTTCACTGCACTTCACTTGCTGCATACCACCAAAAATAAGTCTAAAACCAAGTTTTCAACTTGCCTGAATTGGTAGTTATTTCACATAACTGCACTTCACATGCTCCAACACCAGACTTGTACCATCACTGACACTAACACACCTGATAGTGATAAGAGGAAAGGCCAAATTCAACATGCTCCAACACCAGACTTGTACCATCACTGACACTAACACACCTGATAGTGATAAGAGGAAAGGCCAATTCAAACAAACAGGTGACTCACAGCTTGGATGAGGGAAATGTAAAAGCAAAAATAGTGACCTTATATCAACTAGTGAGGCTACTTATGGGATTATAATCATTGTACGAGGTCTGATCAAAAAGTACCCTGCATTTAGCTGGTGAAAAAAACTAGCTTACCCACTGTATCAAGTTCAGACTTTAATTCCCTTCACAGTATGGCCCTTGGTACTCAACGGACTTAGCCCAGCAGTCCTTCCATTGCTGGAAACATTATGCAATGTGCTTTTTTTGGATTAGTAACAAGATCTTTGTTGCATTTGTCTTTACTTCATTTGTGCCCTTAGATTTTGAACCAATCAGCAGTATCTTCAGTTTAGGAAATACAGTAGGGCATCAGGTTTCGTGCGTAGTGGGGACCTTGAAAAGTGCTGCCAAAGTTGATTCCGCAAAAGTTGGGGCATTGACCTTATGGGAAATAGCTAATAGGGGCTGGGGCCATAAGAAAACTCACCCCCATAGTGTATTTCCTACTTTAAATACATCCTAAAGTTACCTGAAATGTTGCTGTTAACCTGCCTTTGAACCTCTGTAGCCAACTCCGTGAAACAGTGAACTTGGGGGTGATGCACGCCTGATAGTGACGAGAGGAAAGGCCATATTCAAACAAACAGGTCACAGCTTGGATGAGAGAAATTGTAAAAGCAAAAATAGTGACCTAATATCAACTAGTGAGGCTACGTATGGGATTATAATCATTGTACGAGGTCTGATCAAAAAATACCCTGCATTTAGCTGGTGAAAAAAACTAGCTTACCCACTGTATCAAGTTCAGACTTTAATTCCTTTCACAGTATGCCCCTTGGTACTCAGCAGACTTAGTCCAGCAGTCCTTCCATTGCTGGAAACATTATGCAATGTGCTTTTTTTGGATTAGTAACAAGATCTTTGTTGCATTTGTCTTTATTTCATTTGTGCCCTCAGATTTTGAACCAATCAGCAGTATCTTCAGTTTAGGAAATACAGTAGGGCATCAGGTTTCGTGCATAGTGGGGACCTTGAAAAGTGCTGCCAAAGTTGATTCCGCAAAAGTTGTGGCATTGACCTTATGGGAAATAGCTAATAGGGACTGGGGCCATAAGAAAACTCACCCCCATAGTGTATTTCCTACTTTAAATACCTCCTAAAGTTACCTGAAATGTTGCTGTTAACCTCCCTTTGAACCTTTATAGCCAACTCCGTGAAGCAGTGAACTTTGGGGGTGATGCAGTGTTATGTTTCTTTGCAACGGCATCATAAAATAGGTGAGCCTGGTCTTGAATTTCAGGCCCTGACGCACCAACTCCTTTCTGGGTCCTCCTATTCAAGCACTGTAACAAATAATGTTCAACCACTACCATAATTGAGCTGTACTCAGTCACTGTTTTCATTCGTCTGCCTTCGACGCCTGGTTCAAAATATGGTACTTCTTTGCAAGGGCTATATTGGCGGTTAATATTCAGACGTCCTGTACCAATTTGCCAATTTAAATGTATTTTTTGCAAAGTTATATTGGTCCAGTTATCAGGAAAAAAATATAGTTTCGTTGAGCAATTTGTATTTTTTATATTTATACTAAATTATATTTCCTGTTGAAATTCCCAGGGTGGTAGTCATGGAGCTGCCACCCTGCAAATTTCAACAAGAAATAGAATTTGGTATAAGTATGAAAAATATAAATTGCACAACAAAGTTATCTTTTTTTCCTGATCACTGGACCAATATAACTTTAGGAAAAATACATTTAAATTGACAATCGACTCTAACACTTTAAATATTTTGCATATTTCAGAGTTACAAGCACCTTTCTCCATTTCTGCCATGATTTTATTTTTTAACTTATCATCATACTGTACTTGCATTTGTCACCCCCTTGGGGTGGTAGTTGCTTGGCCTGTCCTTTCCCACCTGCTGTTTCAGGTTCACTCCTTCTTACACCTTGTTCACTGTCACCTGGTCCACCTTCGGCTCCACTTGAAGCACATGATGACATACTGTATATCCATCAATTACTGATCAAGGACATGAGAGAGTAACACTCAACCTGCAGACACACTGAACACATGTGGGAAAACAGGCAAAAGCTGAGTGTTGGCGTTGGTGTCACCGTGGCGAGATTTTGAAACTTGTGATGCTGGAAGGTGCAGAAATGCGTTTTTTTTTTGTTGCAAATGCTCAGCCAGGGGAATATGTTATGGCTGCCATGAAAGTGCGTTTTGCCTAACTGGATGCCGCGAAACCTGGTGCCCCGCTTTAACCAAAAGTCGCAGTGAGCCATGTCAGGAGAGTAGGGAGCCTGCCTCATTTGTTTGATCCTGTGTTTGACCAAAAAAATCCTGGAGTTGGGATGAGTGGGATGGATCATTGTCCTGGTAGAGCTGCTAGTCCTCTGCCTGCCACAACTCTCATCTTTTGCAATGCACAGCATTCCATAATTGATGGAGAACTCCCAGGTAGTATTCTTTATTGATTGTTTGGCCTTCTGTAGCACACTTATCTTGAACAATGCCCTGGTTGATGAAAAAAGCTGTTAGCATGAGCTTTACCTTGCTCCAAACCTGCTGTGCCTTCCTTGGCCATAGCTTCATCAGCAGCAGCTTCTAAATCTTCCTAATGGTTTCAGATTGCATATCACCTAGTTTTTGACAAAATTTTATGATAGAATATAACTTTTCTCGATTCTCTCAGTCATTGTGGCATAAAATGAAACTGTTACAAGCAAGAATGCTTTCTCAAACATACGCTGCTTGGCGGCAGCTGGGCTAGGCAGCACTTTCTATATTTGGGCATGTGCACAATGATTCAAGGTCAAGCTCCACAAAGTCTTATCCCCTTGCTCCTACTATTTTATGAGGGAAAAAAGTGTGTTCTAATACTTTTTGACCAGACCTCGCATAAGCATCAATTCTGTTGTATGTTGGAAAAGTTCCTAACCTTTTCATTCTGTATAAGTGATTTATTGCACACTGGCTCATTGAATAACAAGGATCTGCTGTAGTAGTAGTAGAGCAACATGCTTGTCAGGCTGAGCAGTCCCATCAGCCACAGGCCAGCAGTCATCACCCCTGCAGAGCAGTCCCATGCAGTGAACCAATGTTATCTTGTGGCAGACAGAGCCTCGCCACAGGAAGTTGCAGGGAAGAGTGTGGAGGTTTGGTTCCTGGATGGACATGGCTTTTGTGTCTCTCCACTCAGTTGACAGGGGTACCATAGTAGACTTACAAGGTATATTACTCCAGTATTTGGTTATATGGTTGCCACCTAACATTGTAAGTGTTTTCCTGGGTTACAGGAAACCATTGGGCTTGTCACTCAATGCAGAATCACTTAAAGGCAGCACTACATCAAATAAGAGGCTGAGAGATGCTCCACGTATTGCAGTAAAGCAATAATACAAGGCAGCAAAACATACATGGGGCAAACTTGACTATCATCCTTGCTTTGTCACTCCTTACTTTGATATTTTTGTTCTCTTCCAGTTGTACTCTCTGTAACCTCTCCACTGTTAATGTCTGGGTCTAGAAGGTGCTGGGTACCAGAAAGAAGAATGCTCATTCTGTGCTCCTGGTAACTATCGTATTGCAACAACTTGTGGTGGTTCTTGTCTTGTTTTAGGACATCTAACTCTTTTGTCACATTTTTTTGTGTGTGTGTATGTGATTTTTTTCCCCTGTGTGTTTCTAATCCTGATAGAGATGTTCAAGATTAGACTTGCACTGGAACTAATAGCCACTCATATAATTCATGATGATATCCTGTGCACTTTGTTCATACAGTTGGTTATTGTAGTCAGCCATATAATTCCATTACAGGCAACCTATGGTTTCTGAACAGCCGATGTCTGGGTGTTCTCTTATATGAATTGCCATTTTTTGCACCAAAACCCTTATCCAAATCAGCATTCCTGGTTGTTCAAATTCCCAATACTGTATTAAAGAATGCCTCTGTGATTTTTTTTTTTTTTTTAGCTGTACAGACTGCAAGACACAAAAAAATGCCCAGCCACTGCCCTAGAAAGTATTCATGTACTGTATTTTTTGCACAAAACCATGTAACCAAATCAGTACAGAAATTCTTGTGTAGCTAGGAGTAATCCTCTTTGATCAGCTGACATAACCCCTGTGTAACCCATGTCATATTGAATGTTATCTGAATTCTGTTGCAGTGTTGTGCTTATGTAAGTGTGTAATTGTGACTGGATATGTACTTATGGGGACTAAAGTTACATATGATAAACCTATACAGTATGGCCACCCCATATAACCCATGTGTACTTGAGAGCTTTCAGAATTCTGTTGCAAGTGTTGTGCTTCTTTAAGTGTGTAATTATGACTGCATATTTAGTGGGAGGGGAAAATACTAAAGTCACATATGATAACCCTGTATAGTATGGCCACCTGACATCACACAATATAACATGTGTGTTATTCTCTGTTATCCAAATTCTGATACCTGTGTTGTGCTGCTGTATGTTTACAGTTATGACGATGTGTACTTACTGGGTAACTAAAGTCATCCATGATAGCCCTGTACAGTATGGCCACCTGAAATAGCCCCCAGTATAAGCCATGTGTTTAGAGTGTTGCTGATTTGTTTTGCAAGTGTTGTGCTGCTGGAAGTGTGTAATGGGCATATTATTACTAGATATGTACTTTGAAGGGGGGTGACAGAAGTTACACAAAAGTAATTCTCCATGGCCACTTGACATAACCCTATAGAACATAGAACCCATTTTATAACCACCTTGTTGTCTAAAAAATTGTTAATCAAACTGGCTTGATACAGCCCCTTAGGATGGTTTGAGTACAAGAGATGGCCAAAAGTTTTTCAGTTCTGTAAACATTACCAGGGACATAGGTTGGTCTCCTACCCTTCAGTGTTCTGGACTAATGGTAGCTTAGCCTTTAGTCCCTTTGCTCCTTAAGGGGCACTCTGAGATTTTGCAGTATTTGACAGTTGTATCAAAAATAATAGGTAGAGATGAAGGCTATCAACTGCATGAGGATCATTAAGGAAACTGTCAGTATTTATAAAGTCCTATGCTTCCCCATATATGACCCACAATAGTCATTTTACTTCCAGGTACCCATTTTCACTGCACAGAAACAGGGACAGTGGAGAAAAAACTGTACTGTATCCACCTGTCTGTTTCACCTGAGAACAGAACTTGGGTTCTTCCATTTGGGTGCTGGTTATGCTAGTCAGTATACCACTGGCAATGAAGATGGGTAGGAAAGTCATGACTGAGAACTCTTGCGTTGATTATTGATGGGGTGACAGAAAGGTGTATGCCCACTCATGTCCAACCACTCACATTATGTCACTTTCACAGCCACAATGGATGTTCTGCTATTGTTGATTAGAATCTCGATGCAGATAAGATATATGTGTGTATGATATGAGGGCATAGCGTGGAGCTGGGAGGGGAGAGATTGCGAGGTCTGAGTGTCTGTGTCCTGTCACATTTCGTTGGTGTTGGGAATCGGCTGTCAGTGAGAAAAATGGGTCAGGTGCGGAGTGGTAAAGAAAGGGGAGGAGAGTGAAGTGAAATTGATAAGAAAGAAAATAGAAAAATGGTGTAACAGTTGGCTTGTGTTTAGGCAGAGTTGAGAATAATATTGGGAGATTGTACATAAACCACTTTCAAGGTTGCGATTCAGTACTGATTAGTGACCGAGTGATGTGCCATGTGTTAAATCAGCATAGTGTAGATAAGTGGATTGGTGTTTGATGGTCCATGAGTTACGAGTACTTCAGTAAAGATTAGCAATTAGGTGATAATGTGTTGACTCAGAGAAGCTTGGGGATTCAGTGATATCCCATGTGTTTTGGCACTGGTGGTGGTGAGGTGTAGCTGATGGTGTGTTGGTGATATTGGTGTGAGCAGTAGTGGTGTGTGTGTGTGTGTGTGTCTTGGTGTTGATAATGGTGGTGATGTGTGGGTGATGACAGTATGTGAGTTGTGATGGTGATAGTGCCTGGGCAGTGAAGGTGTCGATAGTGCTGGTGATTGATCAGTGAGTGTGAGTGGGTGGTCGTGTTGATGGTGATGGTGTGTGGATAGTGATGTGTGGGTGGTGATGTATGAATGGTGCTGTGTGTGTTTAATGGTAGTGTGTAGGTAGTGATGGTGTGAGGATGTTGGTGGTGATGGTGTGTGGGTGGTGATGGTGATGGTTTGTGGGTGGTGGCATTCGTAAGTAGGTGGTGTTGTTGTGTAGGTGTTTGTCATGATGGTGGTGGTGGTGTTGTTTGGAAGTCATTGTAGGTGGTTCTTTGATGTTTGGATAGAAATGATGTGTGGGTGATAGAGGTGTCAATGGTAGGCATGTGACTGCAGAATAATCGTTTATAATCAGTATAGGTTTTCGTGTGTGGTGTTGGTACTGATGTGAGAGGGAAAGGTGTATGTGTAGGTGGCAGTGGTGTGGAAGAGGTGGAGAATGTGGATATGTAAGTATTGTTTTGTTGTGGTGGGTGGTAGTGATGTGAGAGTGGAAGTTGTGTTTGAGTGGAAGTGGTGTGTGGGTGGTGGTGGTATGTGGGTGACAGTGGTGGTGTATATTTATCCCTGACTGCCACCACTGCCTCGGTAGTGGTGGTGGTTGGGATTGTATGGAAGGCTTGTCAGTGTATCTAGCCTTGTGTTGCTCCCCAGTGCTATGGAGTCAGAGGTTCAGCCTGTAGTCCTCATCAAGGTAAGGTTAGTCCTTTTTAAATGCTGTATCAGTATGGTGTAAGCGGAATATAGGGGATAAAGTATTCGTTTTTAAGATATTGTGGGCAGTGTAATAATTTCTCTATTGTATTTTGAAATAATTAAAAGCAGAATATTGTGTTGTGACAAAGTGATTTATTATTTGTAATAAGCCATTTTTGTGGGATTCTGCTGCGTGTCATTGTGAAGTACGATATCGTTATTTTAGCCTTACATCATTATTAGCACTTGTTACATGCACATTGTTTGCAGTGCTGTAAGACAGACGTACACAGTTT
>JAGKTI010006002.1:24741-42459 GCA_018397915.1 Birgus latro
ATCTAGCATTGTAGTATTAGATTATATGTATGATATTTGAAATGAGTTTTCTGTTTATAAACTTTGCGCATCTTTTTTTACATTGCTAGTAGGCCAATTGTTCTAAAATTTGTCTGTTTATGAAGGAATGGCTCTTGGGAATTTATGTACAGTACATCTCAGTAGTCATTGCAACGTTGGTTTTGAAATGATGCGTGTTTATGTGTTGGAAAAGATGTTTCTGTTATTTATTTATTGCAATGTGAGAAGATAATGTTGAATGAATAGAGGGATTGGTAGGGAGTCAGAGTTGATGCTGAATTGTTAAAGTAAATGAGATAGGATTGTTGTTAGGTAGGAGGAACAGAACTATGACAGAGAAGGTACAGACGGAGAGTCAGGAGGAGACTGCAGAGGAGAGGAAGGTGTCAGTGGTGGCAGAGGCAGAGTGATCAAGATGGAGGCTGAGAGTAGGGAATACTGTAGATGGAAAAGAAAAGCAAGATGGCATGGAGAGAGAGAAGTGGACGGAAGAAAAGATGGTATTAGAGAGAGAGAGAGAGAGAACGACAAGGGTGAGGAAGGAAAGAGTGGGAGTGAGGGAGGGAAGGGTGGTGTCGGGTGAGGAGGATGGGGATGAGTGGTAGGGCTGGGGGGGGGGGGGTAAAGAACGAGGGACGGTGTGGTGTGATGAGGCATAAGGTAACAGTGTTAGGTGGTGCTAGTGATCGTACACTAAATGCAGTGTTATTAATGACAGTTTTTTTTAATATATATGATTGTTTGATGCAATGTTTGTGTTTTTATAAGTTAGTTGGTGTTGTGCGCTAAACCTTCACTTCGATGACGTCTCTGTATTTTACTCTTGCTACTATCAGCCGACTTTAATTAGCTTATTGGGGTCATCTTGTTGAGTCTAGTGGTTAATGGAGACAGAAATCGTCAGGAGGAAGTAGGGAGGAAATAAAAATGGCCACCTTACTGACGTGTGTATGCTTAATGTTTGCATTTTTCGTCAGGGCCTCCTTACCCTCCCTCCCCGTCCCTTGCTATCCCCCTCATGTGCTTGTTAAGTATGGAGTCATATGCTTGGTCACGGCTGAAGGTGGGGTCTGTGTATCACTCGGTGGGGGAGGGGGGTTGTCTGAGTATAGAGTTGCAGATAGTAAATACTTGGAGGTGGTTGAGAGGGACTGAAGAATAGGAAAGAGGGGAGGAAAGTGGAAGAAGGAAAAGGTTGGTGAGAGGGAAGGGGTGAGTACTGGCAAGGAGGGACGTGGAAGAGAGAGGAGTGGCAAAAGTGAGGCTGGGAGATGAGAGGTTTAGTATGTCAAGCATGATTATCGTCGATCATAACAACAGCGACTTCCGTGCTGTACCTCCTTCCCCAGTCTTTCCTATGCTCGCTCCGTCATCGTACCCGCCCTTGCTGCTGGTGTTGGTAAAAGGAAGAACATGAAGAATAATCCAGCAAGCAGAATAATCATGTACAGAAGTTGCTTGGTGATCATGTGAGTGCGACTGCTGTAAGCTCTTCTTCTGATGTCCCCGTCGTGTGTTGATGTTATAAGCTGCGCTTCTATTGAAATAATATTGTAAGACGTACAGTACAGGTTCTATTAGTAGTAAAGTCTCCTCACCCTACCCTTAGGTGGGGAAACATGTCACGATGATCGTATCATTTGGTATCGATGCTACATAATAATTGATACATCCGGTAGTGAGTATGTAGCTGTACGAGTGTGTCTATTGCAGTTTAACTTTGGATGTAAAAAGTTTGAGTTTCTTCCCCTCAAAACTAAGGAGAGTGACTTCCCCCACTGCAAGATTTTCCCGGGTGAACTTAACAGCGCTGAGTGTGATAAGTTCTGCTAGTGATGCCCTCATTGTGCATTGCTGATATAAACTAAGGAATATAACTAGTTTTTCAAAAGACTTTCGTATCGTGAAATGTGGTATTAGACAAATCTGCTTGTGAATGTATGCACTTCAGTTAATTATTTGTATATTTATTTATTTATTTTTTGCGGGTGGACGTCGGACATAAATTGCCAGGTATATAGACAGATTTTTATTACCTTTGCTGATTTTTGGACTTCCCGATCAGAAAATTAAATTCAGTGACTTCGCTTACTTGTAACTGTGCTGTAAGTGAAACGAGGACTTTGGATATGATATTTGTCCCCCCACCCATGCCTGGAGCAGCACACCAATTAAGTTCATCTGTGTTCTGGCCGTGGTGGTGAAGGGGCCATTTGCATAGCTGGGGTGTTGGTGGTGTTGATGCATGGTGTTGAGTGGAGGAGAAGTGCTATTCATCAGGCCTGGAGAGGAGAGGAGAGGATGCGGATCAGGCCTAGCAAGGGCAGTAGGGTACGGGTAGGTTGTATTTTTCCTGTATGGGGGTTACCTCGTGTGTGTGTGTGTGTGTGTGTGTGTGTGTGACGTCCTATATGTGTATTTTTCTTTTTTCTTTAGTTAATGTCCTTTATCATCAGCTTCCTCCACCCCCAAGTTTGTATCCTTTTTATCAGCTCTTGAATGAATCTCTTTCGTATCTTCGTATTGTGTTACTTGCTGGACTCTGAATATTCACTTGCATGTAGCTGTGAAGACATGAATTATTGGCGTATTAAGACATGAATTATTGGCGTATTAAGACATGAATTATTGGCCTATTAAGACATGAATTATTGGCGTATTAAGACTGTCGTTTGTGACATCCTTGTATTATTTTCAACTGTCTTTTGAAATCTGATTGTCTAATGATCATATCCTGTCTTTCTTTTCGGTTTTCATTGTAGTCTCTTGAATTATTCTGTACCTGGGGCCACATTCGCTCTGTAATTTGTTTATATCCGTATGCTACTCTTGCAACTCTTTTCATTACCATTTTCTTGCTATTTTTCTGACTTGTATATGCTTTTTTATGCCATTTTTTTTTCTTTCACTCAGCTATTTCTATCGTAGTCCCATTTTCGTTTTGCTTTGGAAATTTCCCATGGACTGGACGAGGGCAGCTACAGTTTTCTGACTGTAACCACTTACTTTTTCCAGTTCATTTTACGTTTTTGGATTGTATTTCGTAGTCCCATTTTCTTTTCCCTCCCTTCCTCTCCTATTCGCAGCTCTCTCTCTTTGACGCGTCGAAATTTGCCTTTTGAATGGACGAGGCCACCAATCATAAAGGAAGCCTGAGAGCGGTGTCGCCCGTGTACTGCCTTGATGGAAGCCCCGCTGACCGCTTCTCCTTTTTCCAAGCGGGGGCCGGGGGACAGGGATGGAAAACTGGGGGAGCTTTGGTTGGGAAAATTGAAGCCTGTGGATGAGGGAGATTTTGACGGGGAGAGAGAGGGAGAGGGAGACGTGTGTGTGTGTGTGTGTGTGTGTGTGTGTGTGTGTGTGTGTGTTTTGCTTGAGAAAGTGTAGTAAAGGAAAATTAAGGGAGCTAGAATGGTGATTTCAGGTACATTTTGACAGAAAACTATGAGAGGTTTAAGTCGACAGGTCAGAGAGAGAGAGAGAGAGAATTCCATGGGAAAGTAAAGGAGGTTTGGATGGAAAACTGTGGGCGACTCAGATGGACAACGGAGAGATGTGGAAAATTCAGAGAGACTTGGATGGAATGGAGACGGAACTTTGTATGGGAAACCGAAGTAGATTTCTGTGGGGCATTTTTGTGGATGTGGCTGAAAAATTTGGAAGAGATTTGATGGGAAAATCAAGCTCCTTCAGCACAATGGTGACTTTAGTTGTTGTGATCTGAATTCTAGTGATTTGGACACCAACTGCCGATTATATGTTCAGATTAAAGGGGAATAGAAAGCCAGATTGTGGGAGTTTGGATGGGAATTGGTGTGAGTTTGTTGATAGAAAACGAGTGAATAGGATGCATGCTTAAGGGAGGTATGGGTCGATACCTGAGGAAGGCTTGGATTGATATTTGAGGAAGATTTAGAAGGATAGTTAAGGGAGAGTTAGAAGGATAGCTAAAGGGTGATTGGGATGGATGTTTAAGAGCTCTGGAGGAGATATTTGAGGTAGATTTAGATAGATCCTAGAGGGAGATTATATGGATAATTGAGGGAGATTTGCTCGGGCAGTTTTGGCGAGAAATTGCTTGGAAAACTGAGGTACTTTGTATGGTAAATTATAATGTGTTTGGGGGAGCTTTGGATATTGAGACTGAGAACGATTGGGGATGGAAAAGTGAGAGGTTCATATGGAAAGCTGAAGGGATGTGGGTGAATAACGTATGAACTTTGGGATGTAGACTGGACAGATGTGGGTGTGGTGAAGGGGATATGGTTGGAAAATTAAAGGAGATTTGGAGGAAATAGCTGAATAAAGGTCTGACCTGTGATTGATGAAATTCTGTAAGCAGTTTTTCGAGGTTATTGGCTATTAGGCTATATCAGTATCTATAGCTATCTATGTATTTATCTATGTCTCTATCTGTCAATCTGTATATCTCTGTCTGTCACCTGTCTGTCTGTCTGTATCTGTCTGTCTATCCATCTGTCTGTCTCTCTGTATCTACCTACCTATCTCTCTATCTGTCTGTTATACTTTATCAACCCAGGTAGCACTGAGTTTTATTTTTACAGTTTAAACCTAGTCTTGCAATTTATCATTGTATTCAGGTTGAGTTTTAGGATTATTTTTCTTGCTTTCATTCGTCAGTCACAAATAAGAAATTTTCTTTGTGTTCAGTCAGAATTCCAAGGTTAATTGAAAATTTTATGTACATTCACTCATCATTCACCTATTGGCATTTTTGTTTGTATTCACCCAGCTTTACCAGTACCGATCAGTACCTGTGAGCCAAGTATTTTCTCCCACGTCTGTCCCACTACACTTCCTATCCCATACCATAGACACCATCATCCCGTGTATCCCAGGTGAAACCATGCCGGGAAAAAGTCGGTCTCGAGGCCAGATGGCATTAATACACATAGATCAGTGAATATTTAGCCGGTGCGTCAGTGTGGCTAACAGGGCTGATCAGGGTTGTAACACGGGGTGGCTACGAGCAAGCGGGGTGTAGGGAGGATATATATGTGCTTTCTGGCCTCCCCTTGTGGCCGTGTCTCCTTAAGTATGGATGTGCTGTGACGTGTGGGGTGGCACCGGTGGGGGAGTGAAGGTGATGAGTGATTTGATGAGGGCTGGTGTGGGTGTGATGGGTCGTGTGGTGAGTGCTATGATAGGTGATGTTTGGGTGGTAGTGGTTTAAGTGGATAGTGATGGGTGGGACTTGATGGAGAGTGTTTAGAAGGTGGATGTAAGTGATTGATGATGTGGCAGAATGGTGGGTATCAGTGGAATATGGAATGGATGGTGTGTGTGTGTGTGTGTGTGTGTGTGTGTGTGTGTGTGTGTGTGTGTGTGTGTGTGTGTGTGTTTGTGTGCATAGGGGGATGGGAGGTAGGGGAAGAATGATAGGTGTTGTGGTAGGTACATTGGTTATGTTTAGCTGGTACGAAGATGAGATGGTTTCTTACCTGGAATGGAAGGTAATAAAACATTATTAATAAAATTTGTCATGTATCCTTTTGTAATAGCTGTTTAAATTTATTTACTAAGCTGTTTATCATCATTATCATCATATTTCTTATTAAAAAAGAGATGGATAGATCTTGAAATATGAAAAGGGAAGCATAAAAATAAGAGAAGAACCTACACAGTGCCCAGGGATATGAGTCACACAGCAGCCTTTCAGATTTTCCTCTGCATTTGAAAGGCAAAGCCATAATTGTAATGTCATGTGCCGCACTGGTCTGCGCAAGAAACGTACAGAAAATAATTATACTTGCAGTGATCGCATAGACGATGATGTATTACTGATGTAATAATGAATGTCGTTGCTGTGTGAGACTCAATGTAGGTATATATTTAATTTTTACCGTATTCTCAGTTGAGTCAGCATGCGCTTGCGGCAATTTCCATTCAGTCCCATTGGTCCTCATGATCTAATAAGACAATGCAAGCTTTTGTTTGCTGTTTACAGATTCGGAATTAATAGATGCCTCATTATTCTAGCCTGTTACAAGGCTATTGTGTCACAGGTCATTTTCCTCGTGGAAATTTCTTAAACAGTGTATGTCTTTAGGGTTATATATGTTTTGTTGTTGAGGATTAAGTATATGTAATTTGTAAAGTTTGCACCGAGATACGTGCAGGACATAGCTGTTACTGTAAAGTGTACGGATATTGTGAGTTTTATGGGCGGGTAATTACGATTTTGGACATGAGATCAGTGGCATTTACGAACCGATGCAACAGACGAACAACTTAGTTATCATCAGGAACGTCTTTATTTACGAACTGGTTAACGTTGTATTTACTAACCAGCCTATTTACGACCGGCTTGCGATAGCGAACCGTTTAGTCCTCTTGCCAATGTATTATTTTCACGAAGGGTTAAGCATCTGTGAACATTGTATTTAGGTGTAGGTGGGTATTAGTGCGAGTGCGCCTGGTAAACTCGTCCCCCTTTTAGGTAATGGTGAGGGTGAGCAGGGACGAGGGTAAATACAGACTGCTGCTCCACGTCTTACTTCCCCGTGTAATTGTGGCTTGGGATAAGGGCTCTGAATTCGATGATTGCTGGTTTGGATGCCTCCTCCTCCCACTGCTTCTGCGTCTCGTCTTATTACCAGTCTTCCATCTCTGGATGCTTCTTCGTGTCTTCGTTGTCTGGCTGTCTCATTCTTCTTCTTCCCTCTTGTTTATATTGCTGTCTTCTCGCTACCTTTTTTCTGTCTGACATTTCCTTCTTCCTCTCTTCTCTTCCTTTTTTCTTGTATGTTCCACGTTCCCATCGTCGTGCTTCTTCCCTATTATAAATTATTTTTTGTCTTCCTAACCTCTCTTTTGCTTCACATTATTTCTTTGTCTTCCCGTTTTCTCTTTTCCTTCCAACCTTCTTCATCACTTACTGCTTTTTTCCATCCAACGCTTCCTTAATCTTTGTACTTTCTTTTCTTCTTACCCTCTCTTTTTCCAACGCTTCCTTCGTCTTCCTACCCACTCGTCTTCTTCCTAGCTTCTCATTTTTCTGTCATCTCTTCTGTCTTCTTGTCTTCCTTCATTCTCTTATCGTATTACCTTCTGTTTACCTTTCAGTCGTCTCTTATCATCTTACGTGTCATCTTCCCACGTCACTTCGTCTTCATATCTTCTGTTCATTTTCCTACCTCCTCTTATTCGTACCTTCTCCTCGTCTCTGTGTCTTCTGTCCTATGTTATGTCTCCTTTCTTTATTCTTACAGTTTCTTCATCATCATCCTTCCTTTTTGTATACTACTCACTGTTTGTCTTCCCACCCTTTCTTCCTACTTTCTTTCATCATTTTATCTGCTTTCTTATGCTTTTGTTGTCTGTCTTCTCTTCCAAACTTATCATTGTCTTATATCCATTTCTTAACCTGCATTTTATACCTACCGTTTCCTCATCTTCCTAGCCTCTCTTTCTTCTGTGCCTTCCCTTCATCTTCCTACCTTCTCATTATCTTCGTACTTCACTTCATTTTCTTACCTTCTTTTTTCCTACTCTTACTTCATCTTTTTACCTTCTCTTGATCTTCCTACTTCTCTTTATTTTCTTACATCCTCTCTTCCTACCCTCTCTTCATCTTCCTGCCTTCTCTTCATCTTCTTACCTTTTCTTTATGTTCCCACTTCTCTTCATATTCCCACTTTCTGTTCATCTACCTAGTCTGCTTTTCCCCGTTATATTTCCTTCCTCGTTTCCATTTCATTCCATCTCTCCATCCGTCGACTCCCTTCTCCCCCCAACCTTGGTCCTCGTCCTTACCGTCGTCCCTCCTGCCTCTCCCCACCACCCTCCCTTTCGTGTTCCGTACTGTTCTTTCTGTCCCGTTTTCTTCAGACTTGTGCCTTTCTGTTCACTAGACTTTATCCTAGTTTGCCCTCCGACTTCCTCTTCTTTCTGTTCACTAGACTTTATCCCAGTTTGCCCTCCGACTTCCTTTTTTCTACCTATTAAGTCGCGCATCGGTCTAACTTCTTCAACCATCTTCCCTCCCAGTCGTTCCTTTTCATTCCTCGTCCTTGCTCGCTGTTCCTGTTTGCTTCGTCTCCGGCACATCTCCAAACGTATCCTCTCCCTCTCCTTTGTCATTCGTCCTTCCCTTTTCGCCACTTTTTCTGACTTTATCCTTACCTTTTTCTCGTCCCTCTTACCTTAGCTGTATATCTTCTCTCCTCGCTTTTGTATTTTCTATTTCCCGTTGTTGTGTGTTCTTACTTTTCCTACCCTGCACTCTCTTTTTTCCCCACCTGTCTTCATCTTTCTCTCTATCCGTCATGCCCTTTGTCCTTTTAGTTAACTCACGTGACTCCCCATTCAGATTTTCAGTGTCTTCCCTGTCTTCCTTTCCCTTTTATTCGTCCCCTCTTAATACGTAATCCCTCCACTTCCTCTCTATCACGTTCTTTCATCCTTGAATTTTTCTTCCTTCCCCTCTCCCCCTCCCAAGCTAGTTTTCTTCCTCTCATCCCCTCCTGTCCTTTCCGTTCTCTCTCCGTTCTTCAGTCGTACTTATTCTCTTCTTCTCATCCTTCTTTTTCTCTCCTCCTCCTCTTCTTTCAGGTATCTCCACTGCCCTTTCTTTTCTCTTCCTCCCATCCTGCCTTCATGAATCGTTTCAGTCTCTTCTCCGTATCTTCTCCCATTAGTATTCTTTTTCAGGTCTTTTTGTTCTTTCCCTCTTTATGTCTTCACTCTTCTTTCCTTCCAGTTAACTCTGCCCACTTTTATATCGTCCCCCTCCCCCCACTGTATGACCTTCCCATCCCCCGCACTTCCTTCTCATCCTTCGCCCGTCCTCCCCATTACCTGGAACAGCTTAGGAGACGCTAGTAATTACCGAGAGGAAATGAACGACCAGCATTGAGACTCAGCTGGCAATTTGCAGTCGGGTGCTCGGACATATCCAGTTTATTGCCGATTTTGAGCCACTCTGATTTACGCCTCTGTGTGCACTTGGGGAAAAAATATGGTGCACACGACGCAAAACAGTCTGATTCCGCTGATGATGGCTGTTGCAAACTCCCGATGAGTCTACCTAGTGTTGGTGAATTTTAGTCAGATAAAGAGGGAGACGTTTAAAGCTGAATACAAGTCTCTCCTCTCCTGAGTAAAGTCGTCTAGTGGTACGAAGAATAAAATGTTAAAGACATCTTCGTTCTGAACAAATTAATGCTTGCGTTTGATGGCTCGAGGCCGCCGGGAGTCGTCACTTATATTTCACCTTGGCATGTGCATCAGCCACGTCACAGTGATGGTGGATTTTTTTCCCATGCAAACTTCACAAACTTATATTACGCTTATAGTACAGACTTTTCGAGCAAGCGAGGATAGATAAAACCGTCATTAACCCCTTCACTGCAAAAAAAATTTCCTAATTTGAATAAAATAGTCAGCAGGTAGAAAGAATAAAGTAAAAAAAGATGTCCTCTGATTTAACTACTTGACTTCACGTTTAGAGTAATACGGTATTAATACGTGAAGTGCTTGGAGTAATGGGGTACTGCTTGTTGAATGGTCAGGGTTTGTTGGGATTGGCGTGGGTACCTTCATGATGGAACTGTGTGTCTGTGGGTTTAATCTTTAAAGTATTGGTGCGTCCTAGTGTTCTGTACTTCAGCAGGCCACATACTTTTCACCTGGGTATTAACTTCTCGTGTAATTTGGTGTTGTGTTACGAGATGAATTGGGTTTGAGATTAATGTTCGAGTTTGATAGTCCGTGGTAATCGGGAGTCACCACTTGTTTTTCCCATCATCTCGCTTATTAAGTTTTCGTGTAATACGGTGTTATTATGTGGGGTGTTTGGAGTACTGGATTACTGCTTGTCCAGTGGCTAGGGTGTGTTTGGAGCAGCGTGGGTAGCTTCGTGATTGAATTGTGTGGCTGGATGTTTAATTGCGGGTGTAGTTGGTTGGTATCAGTGTTGTGGCACAGGTAATGACGGGTGGTTGTGGTAGCTGCAGCCCTCATGATACCTTTACCTGTTTCTTACATCAGCACACATATACACAGCTCTAAATACATACACCGGCACTCCACATAAACATTTACACATACACGTCTCTAAATACATATACCGTACTCATACATTGACATTCACATGCATACTTGTACATTCATTCCTGAATACTTAAATAGATACAGTTGTTCACCCAGGTACTGTACAGTCGCCTTCATTGGTAAGTACTGCAAGGGGTTGTGTGTCCATGTTATGTGTCACCACTGTTGTTTACGTCTCAGCAGTAGTCGGGCTAGTAGACGTGACATAAGTAAATACAGTGTCACATAAAACCCTCAACACACCACTCCTTGTAGTATTTGTGTGCACATGCGCGCGGTGTGTGCGCAGTACATGTAAGATTTTGCGTGACGCGCGAGCATTGACAGTTATGCGCAGTTGCACATAACCTGACGTGCATGTACAGACACATAAGCATATCAAGAGAAAAGTACACACAGCTTGGATAATTTATGTTCGTGCTGTAGCGAGACAAGCATTTATATAGAGAGAAAAGTATACACAGACTTAGACACAGTAGGTATGCATGTATGTATGAAACGGCCGGCTTGCACACATCGAACATGGTCTGGCAGCTCTACTATACATGTTCAAGTCGTGTTTTACTGGTCCTGACGGGCAACTGATCCCATAGGTCCAAGGGTTCATCCCTGGAGAAGTGACCTACCTCCACCTAGTGCTTCACGCATGGCATAGGTATAGGTGTGGAAGGCTCTTGGATTATAGTGTCGTAAGGGTATGTGGAACTTATTTTGTATTGTTGAGTGGCTGTATAATACAGTCGCACTTCTAACTACACTAATATATTGCTTACACACCAACTCAGTCTCACATTTTACATTGCAGTCAGACATCTACCGACACACTCCTACCCCCCATCCCTTCACACACACACACACACACACACACGTGCACTTAAGTCATTGCTACAAATAGAGGCTCGTATATAATAGCTTCACATTTCACACACACACACGCACACACACACAGGTTAGTAGTTTATTTACAACGCAGCTTGGCATCCATACTGTGACTAGCTTAGGAGTCATGTCACTGATAACCATTTACAGCTTTCAGTCAAGTTAGAGGTGTCAGAAACAGAGGAAGAGTTTATTCACAGGGTAGTAAATAAAGCCTTGACACTAGTATAGCCTAACTTGCCTAAGAGTATACAGTGTTACGCCGCACCCCGTTCTTCGCGATGCTACCGCCCTTGGACTACACCTTCAAGTTAGGACAGTCACCCGCATTTGGGTCGGTCCCAGGGAGTAAGAACCTTTGCTGCACACTTTTCTCGCCCCCTCCCGATTCTTTCTTTCAGCTCTTACCCTCAATTTCTTATATCTCATTCACCCTTCCCCCTGGTTTTAACGACTATAGGCATAGACTTTGAAAGTTCGCCCTTTGAAGTGCGACAGTCCTGCTGCTTTATACCTTCGCGTGTCATCACTTAGTCGTTTTTCCTTCCACATCCAGCCACCCTGTCCACACGTCTCCATTTATTTCCTTTGTTCCCTTATTTAGCCGTCTCCCTTTGCCCTCCTCGTATCTATTTTTATCCTCGTAATTTTTTTCCTCCCTTTTCTCTATATCATTGTTTCCCATCCTGTACACCTCTTATTCTTTCACTGATCTCTCCTTCGTTTCCTCCCTCCCTCCTTCCCTTCCCCACATCTCGGCATTTCTACTTTCCTTCTCTTCTCTCCTCCAGATTCACATTCCGTTCATTTTCACCCGTAGTCATTCATTGCTCACTGCATCATTCCCTCTGTACAACCCTTTGCCCTCCCTCCCTCCCACTCTTCCTTACATTTATCTTCATCATTCTCTTTTACTTTCTCCTCCCATCCTTGTTGGCTTCTTTCCTTCCCTCCTTTCTTCCTTCCTTCCCATTCCCTCCCTCCCTCCCTCTCTCAAAACTTCAATGTTATCTCCGTCCGTTCACTCACCTTCACTTCCAGATCCTTTTAACTCCCTGATCAAAATCCCATTCCCTGCATCCACACACTCTGCCACCTTCAGACTCTTCCTGTACATTCTACTTATGCTCATCTACTTTACCATTCCATTTAAAACCAAGCTCACCCTCCCTCACACACGCGCCTGTATATTCTCTACACTTTCCCTTCCCATCCCCTTCATTCGCCTCTTAAGCCATGCAGCACGAGGTCCGCCTTTGTTTTATTCTTGCTATCTGCGTGCGAATTTTTTTTTTTCAGTTCATAAGGGAGACATCTGGTGGTGAGTGGGATAATGACTCCTGTATATAAACCCCCATTGATCGAAAAGATTATTCCTTGGAAGTCAGAGAATCGTCGGGCCGTGGGAGGAATGAGTTTAAAAAGACGTCATCGTTGTGAAGGGTTACTTAGGAGAGGGCGGAACAGTATAGTAGTGTTTGTTATTGTAGTGTTGTGATAAGTACTGCTCGCCGTTAAAAGAGGGAGTAGGAGGGGATGGCGTGATAAGAATTTGGAGAGAAACACTGGACTTATGTGAATACGTCCAATAAAGAATGAAGAGAGAGAGTATTGCACTATAAGAAGGACGTATGGAGACTAGATAGAAATGTCGAATAAAAGGAGTGGCTTTCAAGAACGTGTTGGAGGGGAAGAGAGAAGGGCTGATAATTGAAGAGGAAGAGAGATATATATATGAGGAGGAGATGGGTGTGTCTGTGAGATAAAGAAAGATAGCGGGACAACGATTGCGGGAGCTGTGGATATAATTAAAGATGTGATAAAAGATTAGATAGCACCAGGGAAGGGGAGTGTACTAAAGAAGGGTGTGTGTGAGAGTGAGGATTTTGAAATAATAGGGATATTCCGTGGGGGAGGAGAGAACTTTAAAGTGAGTGACAAAGTAAATATACAGTGGTTAACCATCATGGGAAAGGAAGAATGAATTTGCTGTTTATGAGAATCTAATTGCATGGGAGCTCCTCTGTCACAGAAAATATGACCACCTGAGCATGGGAAAACTAGGAATAATAAGTTACAGAAAACTAGTGCATGATCAGCAATACAAGCTTCTTGTCTACGCAAGGTTTTGCTGAGACTGGTGGTGGGGCTCAGTGGGGTTGCCTCACTGTCTCATTGCCACTCTCCTGCCACACCCTTGCTCTGTATACCATACCACCTCTGTCATCCACATCCCCTTCTACCGTATCCTTCGCTGTCTATTTATCTTATTTGTTACATCCTTGCTTTTATGGCCACAATATTCCACTTTTCATCCCTCAGAACGTTGTGTCATACCCTCGCTGTACTTCCCTTACCGTACCGTATCTTTGTCTTGCATGCCACGCACTTTAGCCTCCCAGTCACACTCCTGCCCTGATTATCAAACCTCTAATGTGATTTTATTATTGCATCTCAATCCTGCCACGTCCTTGATCCTCCTAACACTTCACACCGCTCCTCTTTTCATTTCCTTGCCCTATATGCAACACTCTTAATCTTCCCAGTTTCATCTTTGCCCTAGCAGCCATACTTCAGATGTGCAGCAAACGCCTTCTCCAAAACCTACCACATCCTTGCACCTCCATGCCGCCTCACCTCTGCTGTGTTTATCACACCCTGTGCTCTAGTTGCCATACCTTTGCATTGTTGCTCCCAGGCCCAGTGATATTACACACGTCAGTGGCGTGAGAGTTACTGCTTGCTCCTGGGGGAGTTGCGGTCAGTGCATGTGTGACAGGAATATGGGATGATAAATGTTGTTATTGCCAGTGCTGATTCTTGTGCTGATAACAGAGAATTGAGGCTATTATTTGCTCCCGAAGTGATGGGAGGCTTGGTGACGAGGTTCAGTTATCAGGGTGGGGAGGTAGAAGCACCACAAGTAGTGAGAACAGCATGGATACCAGCTCGTGTGTTACTTGTGAGTGGGTAAGATAACATAATGGTCGTGGTGTGTGAAAATTTACAATGAAACCAGTGGCTGGGCTTTTCAGACATGTGTATATGCAAGGGTATTTAGTTTTTGTTTAATTAAATAATTGCGTACAGTATAAACCCTACTGATACTTTTACAACTGCACCGCTGTTTTAAAGAGTGGCATCAATTTGATAATACTGTAGACTCTGTCTTCTGCAGTGTGTCGTCGTTGGTCTAGAGTGTCACTGGTTGTAGCGAGGTCGATGTCGCCTTGTTAAAGAAAGCAAGAGCTAAACCTTGCAGGTTGCATGTTTATCGTCATGTTACCCTCTGCTTTGACCCTGTGCGTCTAAGATCTCGTGGACGTGTTTTATCCTTCTCTTGTGTACACATTAACTAAGGAAGTAGTTCGTTGTGAAAGAATAGTCTTGGCCAGATTGTGTGTGCGGGAGCAAAGTACAATTAAACTATAGCCTGTAAACACTGGTTTGAGCTTTGGCCAAGGAAGTGCATCTGTCTTTAATGTACGAAATGATCAGAGGTATAATTTGTGTAGTGTCAAAAAAAAAAAAATCTAATATTCACCAAACTAATAGTAGAAGTGAGGCGCACAAGCACACTTGTTGGCATGGTAGTGGAAATGAAGTTCGTCACGTATAGTACATCAGTTGTGTCTGGCATCTGGTACGGTCTTTGAGTATTTAATGACTTTCCGTTCAGTTTACTATTGATACTGGTAATCTGAGTGTTTCCCTTGCAGTACCGTAAAGAAATAAAGGTGAAGTGAAGAACCGTGTGAAAAAGGAATGGAAGATCAAGGGGAAGAGGTTAGTAATGGAAGATCAAAGGGAAGAGGTTAGTAATGGGAGTTCAAGGGGAAGAGGTTAGTAATGAGAGATCAAGGGGAAGAGGTTAGTAATGGGAGATCAAGGGGACGAGGTTAGTAATGGGAGATCACGGGGATGAGGTTAGTAATGGGAGATCAAGGGGATGAGGTTAGAAGGAACGCTAGAGAAAGACAGCCATCTAAGCATTTTCTTCACCCATCATTATACATATTTTGCCACTCTTTACACACTGTTTTGTCGTAAGTAAAGTATATTCATCGGGAAAAATATATATGGTGTATGATTAAGTAATATCTCGTCTTACCTTACATTCCTGTTCCTCTAATTACCCCCTGTCCTCCATCGGCTCTATTCTCCCTTCAGCACATCTTACATCTTGTCACACACCCGCCCTCGAAGCATCTCTCCTTGTCTCCTCCTATCTCTTACACCTAACTCACTCCTCCGACTTTTTTTTTCCTACTTGCCTACCTGCAGATCCGTTTTCCTGTCTTCGTTTTTGTTTCTTCGTTCCTTAGCCGTTTGCATTGTTTTGTAGCGTCTGATTTACTTATTATTTTTCGCCCGTGTATGGTTAGACCTGCTCATGCAACAGCAGTAGAATCGCGTTTAGCTTCTCCATGCATTTCTAGTTTCATATCGCATCAGTAGGCCAGTCATGTTATAGTCTTCAGTAGCTTTGTATGCCTTTTGCAGTAATGAGGGGGATTCTGAAAGTGATAACGTAAATCACTTAAATTTAATGTTTTATTTTAGGAGTTGACCTCTTTACCCTGAGAATGCAATTTATTTTTTGATTATAGCCACTAAGGTAGACGATTGTATTTAGATTAGGAGAGCTGTCAAGTAATGAAGTGTTTTCTGAATGATATTTAACCCATACAGTTCGAAAAATCACGTAAGATAATGAAATCGTGTAGAGATGGAAAATAAAGAATAAAGACGACATTACCTTTTTGAAAGGGTTACAACTAATTAATTAGTTACTCCATCTTCCCTACTCACTACAACTTAGGTACCACAGTTTCTAACCTCATAGTCTCTTCACCATTCATCTCCTTTTCCACCCTTAGCTCACACACTCCGCGTCACCATCTCAGCCACCATCCCTAACCTTCCTGGATAACCGTTACATCCACCAACTTTATCCACCCATTGCACCTCACTTCATCGTCATTATTCCTAAACACCTCACCTCTTCTACCAGCAACTCTTTCACAATCTCATCTTCCCAACCAAACACCGTCCTATCATTATATGCAATAGATGTATGGGGACCCCTGCGTTCGTTGAAATTGGACCTAAGCGATATTTTCGCCTGTTTTTCTTTATCTGGTAATTCTCAATACCAGTAATTGAAAACTCAGACTGGTGCCAACTTATCATATTTAAGGAGCGATACTATACGAATATTATTGTAGAAATACTGTAGATCACATCGATAAGTAGCATTTCAGAGTGCTTCGTCCTTTGTTTCAAATTGCAAGGTCTTGCTGGAGTCTTCTTAGTGTCTTGCTGACTGTACCATTGCCTCTTCTCACCATCCTCACCTTTTTTCTCCACCACCACTGTTCCTAACCTCTTCCTCCGTTCTTCCTTTGTCACCTCCTCTCACCCTCTTCACCTCACATTATCATTTTAACTTTTTCTATGGTGTCCTGTATCCCTTTACAATACTACCACTTTTTGCACTACATCTTTCATCTCTAACTCCGATTTTAACTTTCCATTGATTCCTAAACTCAGTGTCATCCATTCCACGTTACATTTCCACCTCCCTTCCTAAGCATACCTACTGCTCCTCTGCCACTTCCTCTCTACAACACCCTTTGAACCTCATCCACCTTACACAGCCATCTCATCAGTCCATCCACCACTTCCTCGTCCCTTCCCACCCCTTCCCACCCCAACCATGCCACTTCACTCACCATTCCAAACCATCCCGTCAATTCCTCTGCCTTTTCTTACCTTCCCAACTTTCCTGACTCATCATTCCAAACCATTCCATCATTCCTTTCACCATAAATCTTCCTCCACACCTCAGTCCTTCCATCTCAGGCACCATACTAAACCATTCCAGTAGATCCTTCACTATTTCTTTTTTTTCTTCCTCTCCACGTCGCTCACATTAGCTTATTAACCATTCCTCCACCACCTCCTTTCACATCCCAGCGTATTACTTCCCCTCTACTGATATCCCCACCATACCCACCATTGCTAACCATCCCATCTATTCCTCTCCCCTTCCACCTCACTTCAAACCTCCGTTCTGCAACCAATTCAGTCTCACCTACTTTATTGTTTATTCCTTCACTTCCTTTCTGCGTTCCATGTCACTTATAATTTCTTCATTCCATGTATTGCTCCATCACCCCTCCAATCCCCTTCCACCTCACATCTCTCCACCTCACCCGTCTTTGTTAACCATCTCATTTATTCTTCCACTGTTTCTCCTCTCACCTTCCACCCTACCTCAGACATCCTCTCCCCAAGCTCCTCCACCTCCACCTACCATTGCTAGCCGTGGCATTTATTTCTCCACTTCTCTCGGCCTCCACCTCATCACAGACCTCCCCTCCACAAGCATCTCAGTCTCACTCTCCAGTACTTTTATTCCTCCAGTTTCTCTCTTCCACCCTCCACCCCACCCCACCCACTATTACTGACTGTCCCATATATTCTTCCACCACCTCCACTCCTTTCATTTGCGCCTTATAACTCCATTCCTCAACCTCACCTCATCTCCATCTCACCCACGTCTCCAGTTTACCCATTCCGTCTCTTGTTCCACCTCACAGGCCTTTGCTATCTCCCTCCAAAGCTCCACTCATTTTCCCCCCATTCACCCCTACCCTGTCCTAGACCCCTCTCCCCCACCCACCCTTCCTAAACCAGCCAGCCGCGTACAAGCTAAGGATACTGCAATCCCCCCCCCCT
>JAGKTI010006003.1:4461-42457 GCA_018397915.1 Birgus latro
ATATATATATATATATATATATATATATATATATATATATATATAGATAGATAGATAGATAGATAGATAGGTAGGTAGGTAGACAGATAGATAGATATGGATATATAGATATAGATATATCAGAGAAAGGATGACAAATATACCATGAGTTTCCGAGGCACCCCGCGGGCTCCATAATTAGGCTCCAAGGGCGCCATGGCACCGTAGGACAACAGGTTGGGGACCACTGTGTTAGGAAGATGAGGCTGGTGCTCCAAGGACAATGGAGTGAGCAAGAGGTGTGTAACAGGCTTCCCACGCCTCATCAGTATATGTGGAGAAAGTCAGTAAATGTGAAATATAAGCTGCATGGAGGTACTTATATTGTAAGGCTCATTAACGCTTCTCCTCTCACTGGCTCCCTTCAACCTCTGTCTCTTTCCCGCACTGTTGCATCTTTATCTCTTTTCCATCGCTGCTTCAATGGTCACTGTTCCTCTGAACTGTCTGCTTGCATCCCTCCACGACTACGGCGGGTGTGTAGCACCCATCTAGCATCAAACTCTCATTCCTTTTCTGTCCAACTCTCTAATGCAAGAGTTAACCGTTACTCCGTCCTTCATGCATACAACAGGTCAACTCTGGATTTTTGTATTTCCTACTGCTATGACCTCCAGTATGGAAACTCCTAATTATTTGTAGCAATGTGTTGGTAGCAATGTGTTGTCAGTGTGAAGGGTCGATTTGTCTAGCAACCAAGAAGAGTAGATACCTGCTACTTAATCAAGGCTCAGTGAATTACCTGCAACCAAAACTTAGTATATAGGTTGCGAAATCCCTGTCGTGCCAGGTGAAAACAAACCAAGTAAGGTGGGTCATGCTTAAAGGTCTTGGTGGAGCCTGAGCGAAAGGGAAAGAGGCGCACACACCACCAAGATCACAGGCGTCGTATCGGTACCACTGATCTTAATACCTGAGAAGAGATTAATGATGTCGAATTATTTTTTTGGTGCGGATATGTTGGAAAGCATTTGGAGAAATACTCTGAGGTGGTTTGGCCATCTGATGAGAATGGAGAATGAAGGAGTGGCCAGGAAAGTGTGAGTGAAGTGGAGGGAGAAGGGAAGGGAGGCTATCTATCTGTCTATATAAAGCCAGGCTCCATAATCCAGTAAGAGGTGGCCAACCCACTAGTTTACACGCAGGGAACACGTGTGGATTGGTTATAAGGTTACCACCCAGAGGTGTAAATGGTGTCCTGGCTTACAGAAAACCACTAGGTTTGTCACTCAATGTAAAGCCACCAGAAAAGAAAAGAAAAAAAAGGTAATATAAAGTGACAGGAAAGATAGGAGAAATTGGAAGGGAGGAGGGCAGACACAGAAAAACAATGATAAAGGTGAAGGAAGAAGCAGGCAGCACTACACTGAATGAGTGGATGATGATCATCACCACCTACTACCTAGTGTACAACCGCTGATTGTTCTCCCACCAGTTAATGAGACCGTGCCTTCTCTGGAGGAAATCAAGAAGCAGTGGGTAGGGTGAAAGGCGATGGAGCAGCTGGTGTTTGTGGCATCCCGGCAGAACTGATCTACGATGGGGGTGAAGCCATGATCAGGGCAGTAGATGCAGTCATAGTAGCCATCTGGCGGACTGGTAACATTCCCCCTAACTGGACAAGGGCCTCTATCTGGAAAGGGAAAGGAGACCAGAGTGGCTGTAGTAACTACCGTGGTATTTCAGTGCTCAGTGTGCCAAGCAAGGTTCTTGCCCACAGTCTCTTAATGCGTATCAGGGACCATTTGCTAAAGTTTCAGAGGCCTGAACAATCCAGATTCACACCCAGCAAGTCTACAGTTGACCACATCCTGCCTCATCGAGTTCTCACCTTTTTTATCAACCAGGTCTCTCCGCAGCCTATATGACTCAGTAACTGGGAACTACTATGGGAACCCCTGCGTCTCCATGGGATCTCCACAGGGATAATCCGACTGATTGCTGGCCTGTATTCAGACACTGAGAGTGCCGTCTGGTATGGAGGAGGAGCACCCGAATTCTTCCCAGTAAGTACTGAAGTAAGACAAGGATATGTTCTTGCGCCCAAGCTTTTCAACAAGTGGTATTTGGCCAAGCTGTGGGTCCGTCACTATGGAGTGTCAACTGGGAATTTCAGGGTTGCTGACCTTGACTTTGCTGATGACGCAGTTATCCTAGCGGAGTCGCTGGAGATACCACTGAGTACCCTCGAGGAATTTCATGAGAACGTGAAGCCACTGGAATCAAAGGTCTCTTGGACCAAGACCAAGGTCCAGGCATTTGATGGCTTGTTAGATGAAGCAGTTCACTCTATCCAAGCATGTGGTGAGAACGTGGAAGTCTTGGAAAGATTCACGTACAGTACTTATCTTGGTAGTGTGGTTAATAACAACGGTAGGTCAGATGAAAAGATTTCACACTGCTCTGGGCTATGAGGTTATGAATTAAATCAACTCAGGTATTTGGCGTTGTTACATGTTTAGAAGGACAAAAATTCGCATCGCTCAGGCTTTGGTGCTCCCTGTCTTAAACAGTATCTTGATGTGGAGAATTGCCTCCTTTGGTACTTTGCAAGATCATGCCTTCACAGAATCAAGGGATATCGGCACAATACTTTGCCTGTGGGTGGTATGACTGGGTACGCAACGAGTGATTGCTTCATGAGACTGAGTCGAGGCCTATTGCCTATATAATACGTCAGCGCCAACTCCAGTTTTATGGACACGTGGCCCGCTTTCCTGCCCACAGGATGATCTTAGGTAGCCCGGGTTGGAGGAGACAAAGGGAAAGGCCACGGAACTTATGGCTAGTGCAGGTTGATCGTTCCTGTAAAAATATACTTAGGGGAAATAAACACTGCCTGGAGGATTGCACGAAAGGACCCTCGTGGGTGGAGTCGGAGGGTGAGTGAGGCTATGCGCCCCTCGGCGTTTGACCCATGTGAAGAAATAAATGACTAAATGAGGAGGGATGGTGCGAAAAGGAAAGGACAGCCTCATGATGAAGGACAGGGTGACATGCAGGCGATTCATTTGTGGCCACCCTTTCTGGGATTAAGACGTCTGTACATACTGTACATACAGATATATCAAGAAACCATAGTTTGTTTCACTGTGCGAATGTCTCTGACACATATCAAGAAACCATAGTTTGTTTCACTGTGCGAATGTCTCTGACACATAAGTTACCCATCGAAAAAATGCGCAAGGTTTTCTATGACAAAAAAATCATAATAATAAAAGTATTAGGAAAGTTCGATTGTACCGAATATGTGATTTACAATAAGAAAAATAAATCAATATTGTAAAGATCAATGCAGCGCCAGAGAGAGGCAAATTAACAATATGGCAAGACTGTGTTGGGATGCTTAAGCGCCTCCATGTTTGTTTGCGTTGTGTTTGTTCCTCATGATCCTGCCTCTGCCACGAACAGTGTCGTTTTGGGGTGTTAAATGTGATTGCCATGGCTTTTAGTGTTACTCAAATGATCATTCAGTGAACGATGAATATATCTGTTGGTAATCAAGGGACATCGTGACTCATACACTGTAAAATCCCCCGTACAGGTAAGTGTTGCAGGTTACTCTCGCAACTCTTATATTATTGAACGGACTGGCTTTCTGGCCGTACGTCATGGCAGGGTATATGCCGGCGTGTACTGGCCCCTGAGACCTTAATAAGAAGGAAGTACATGTAATGATGTGACTCAAAGCACGTAAATTGCTGGCCCTGCACGGCATTTACCCAGGTTGTTGACAAGCTGTGCAGTAGGTGGCCTGACGGTACGGCTGAATTATTAACCCCTTCAGTCTGGGGAGAATGAGTGACTGACTAGGAGGGTGTATGTGAGTGAAGTGGAAGGGGAGACCAAGGATGAGATGGAAGGATGGAATGATGAGATAGATGAGAGAGGGGTGTGTGAGTTGAAGGAATGGCAGTCCAGTGGTAGAGGAAGGGATGATTGCTGTATTTTGTTTTTGTATGTGGCCACTCCTTGTGGCATTACGGCATCTTGCAATAAATAGAATCCAGGGATGTAGTTTAATTTTCTACTTCCAGGTGATTTGAGTCTTGTTTGAGGAGAATTTTTTATGTTGAGGCAGTAGATCTGGCTGTGATAATCCTCTTCACTTCAAAACAACCTTCCGAAATTGAGAAAAACCAAATCACCTCGTGGCCCCAAGAAGGAAATAAGAAAATCATTGGGTTGTAGAGGCTAATGCTGAGTGCACCAGTGTGTACTGGTTAGCAAGCCTCATACTTTTGAAGGTTCTTTATGGTATAGCCTACCTGTTTCAATAAGCCAACATTCCATATTGGCCTGTATTGTATAAATTATTTAGCAATGATACTGAAGTGGGAGAGCAGCGTAATGGCAGAGTACAGGCTGACGTATTGTAATGTATCATTTATAAAGCCTCCAGTGTGCTTGCATGCATCAGCCTTCGCTACTAAATAGGATCTCTCCACACTGCTTGATTTCTGGCAGCCTCCCTGTTTAATCTCTTATCCCGGAGTCCCACTCTATAACCTTGTCCCAGGTTTTTCTTTTGGTCTTCATCTCTCAACCCTACCCCCAATATTCACACTTTTCTGTTTCTGCACCCAACTGTCACCCTTCATCCTCTCCACATGCCCAAATCATCTCATCTATCCGTCATCACAACACCAATACACCCCATTCCCGTCCTTCCTCTCAAGTCTTCAATCACAGTCCTAGTCCCACCGGGCCTTGCATTCAAGGGCACACCATACATCCATCTAATCGTTGTCATATCTGTGTGTTTGAGCCTATGAATATCCTCTTCTTTACTGCCTAGGTCTCATTACCTTTTTTTTTTTTTTTTTCCCACCCCTATTGGAAATTAGGGCATTGGTGATAGTTAACTGTTTTGAGCCTGATTGGTGAGTGAATGAGGGTTTGGCCCATTTAGTTAGGCAGACTTTTGCTAGTTCACCATACACCATACTGTGTTTTTTCTTGCTCTCTGGACTGTGCTTCATTCCACTCTCAGGTGAGAAAACATGTGTGGATGATGATGATGTATGCTTGCTAGATCTCTGTCTAGCAGGTTTTTTCATGCTCTTTGAGCCAAATCTTACCTCACCCCATCCTTGGGTGGGAAAAGGGGTCTGGATGATGATGATGAGTTATGACTCTTAGTTTAGAGGACCATGCTTAACTGTTTTTTTTTTTTTTTTTCCAGATTGCCAGTACTGGATTATGAAGTGTTGGATGACGAAGATGGAGGTTTCCTGTGTTATAAGAACCACATTGGAGGTTGTGGTTCTTTGTTGCTTGCTGTGCTGAGATGTATCCGGTTGCTAATGTGCCATTAGAAATACCAGATGTTTGAAGTGTTGTGTGAAGCAAACTTGGCAGTTAGCCTACGCGTGTTTAGTCTGTGATGTATGCAACCACTATTGAAAAATTATTTGATAGCTTATTTTTCATGTGTGCATTAATCCACAGCTGTAACAGAATTTGTAAAATGGCCGATATTGTTGAGATCAGTGTGTGTTGTACTGTAAATAGAAGGATGCTGAGTAAATAAGTGACCAGTACTTTGTATGGAAGGCATCAAAAGTGCTTCATTTTGTGTATAATCACCATCAGGTTGGTGTATTGGAAAGTTATGAAAATGAGTGCATAGCATCAGAGAACCTTGTACAATGAGTAAATCCAAGGAGAATAAGATGGATTCTCGGTCCCTGGAGAAGCGTCTGTCCAGTGTACGTGAGACGTCCGATGACATCCAGCAGCTGTCCAGATGGTGCCTCCAACATAAGAACCACTACCACTCCATCATACAAGCATGGTCAAGAGCAGTACGCAAATGTTAGTACACTGATTTACTTTTGTTTGTTAACTTAGTACAGTAGTACTGTTGGTGTTAGTACAGTAGTACCGTTGGTGTTGCTGGAGAGCAGGATGCCCTCATTTGATATAACTGGGTGGCTGCACTGCCTTCTCATTCAAGTGTCCCTCGTTTCCCTCTTATACCCCAAAAGGAGGATAGTGGACTGCAGGAGGAGGGCATCTGCAGCCTGCAGTTTACTTGGGTGACATTCAGATAAGCCTGGACCTGCAGCTGATAGTAGTAGTAGTAATAGTTGGCTAGTAGTAGCCCCAGGTTCATTTGAAATGTGAACCTGATGGACTGTCTTTTGAAGGTATCCATCTTTGGCAGTCCACCATCCTTCTTTTAGGGAATAGGGAGGAGGTTGAGGAACATTTGCATAACCAGGCAGTGGATCTGTGTGGTCATGTTGGTGCCACCTTGTGAAGGTATTGCTCTCCAACACTAGATAATTCTAATAGCCCAGAGCTCTTTTTTTTTTTTTTTTTTTTTTTTTTTTTTTTTTGACCTCTCTGATGATTGTACTGTATTAAGTTTACTACAGACTGGAGGAGTTAGATATATGGTAGTAGCTATAAATTAAACCCTTCAGTATGAGTGGCCTTCCCTCACTTGATTATATGGTAATAATTTGAAGCAGCAAGATTATATGTAACAGAAATGCCACTCAGATTTGTTGTTTTGTTGTTTAACGAAAGTCTGTCTGGCTAAGCAGACCCGTCGATCACAGTTAAGCAACTGCTTCATCCCCGCGGTGGCTGAGTGGTTAGCATTGCTGACTGTGAAGCTGCCGGCCCATTAGCACCAGGGTTCGAATCCTGGTGTGGGCAGCTGGGGTCATTTTCAAGACTCAGGTGTCCATCCACCCTTTGTGGGTTGGTAGGTAAAGTGAGTACCTAGGGTAACACCTAGGGGAAGTGACTGTGGTGACCTGGATGATGCACTGGCCATGTTTCCCAGGTTGTTGGGTGATTGGCCTGCCACAGGCTCGAGGCCTATGAACGAAGATGAGCACCGCGCTAAGTGCCTTAATGGCGTATGCCCCACTTCTATGCTGCCATCCTATAGGTGCAGTACATATTTATATACCGTTCATGGTTGACAGCACTTCACCTGCGTCAGACCAGGGTCCTTCCCCATGGTGAGGTATAGGGAAATATTAGGTGGTTTGGCTCGTGGGTGGGCATCAGAGCTGCTGAGCCCAGGGTGCACAGTGCCACCATGTGTAGGCTCCTCATCAGTGCCATATTCAGCGGATTAATTTGTCCATGTTATTTTATTTAGTTTAGGAAACACTTAATAAACTTGGGAAGTTAGATATCGTTTTGTGTGTTTTGTTTATAAAGGGTCCAATGTGCTTGCATGCATTGGCTGTGGTCACCTAATGGTGGTTCTCCGTGCTGCTCAGTCTCTGGCAGCCTCCCTATTCAGTCCGTTATCCCTGAGGTCACACTCTTTGACCTGATCCCAGGTCTTTTTCGATGTGCCTCTCACAACCCTGCCCCCAGCATTCACACTTCTCACTTGCTGCACCCAGTTATTGTTCTCCATCCTCTACATGCCCAAACCATCTCAGTCTACCCCTCCTCATCACAGCACCAATACACTCTTGTCCCATCCTTCCTCTCAACTCTTCCATTGTAAGCCTAGCCCCCCCAGGCCTCACATTCAAGGATGCACTGTGTATCTACCTAATCATTGTCGTTTCTGCATGTTTAACCCTACAAATATCTTCCTGTACTGCGTAGGTCTCGCTACCATACAGCATTATATTCATAACACATGCTGTATACAAAAGATCCCTTAGCATGAAGGGAGAGCCCTTTCAGTGTCAAGAGAGGCAACAGCTCCCTGAACTTCTTCCAACCATTCCTCACTCTAGCCACAGAGCTAACTCAAACCCCACCTCCAGCATGTAACATGTCTCCCAGGTAACAAAATTCCTCCACACACTTCAGTAATCCCTTCATTGATTGAATCTTTCCAGAGTCGAGCAGGGTAATATAATTTGGTGGGACTTAGACTCAAAAGGAGGAGGGTAGTTGTGGGGCCAAACATGCACTGATGAGAATGATCAGGTGGATGTAGTGGATCCTTCTTGAATGACAGGCCTGGGGGGGGGGGATTTCTGACTGCAAATGAAGATTTGAGAGGAAGGGTGGGACTTCAGTGCATTAGTGTTATGGTGAGAATGGGTAGCTAGATTGAGATGGTTTGGGCATGTGGAGAAGTAAAATATATGAGGCCTGCATTAGACCAGTATTGATATGTGGTGCTGAAACATGGGCTTTGACAGATAGACTGATGAATGTTCTGAGGAGTACTGATTGTAGAATGTTAAGATACATGGCGGGAGTGAGATGAGAGGACAGAGTTTTGAGTGAGGAGGTAGCCAGAAGATGTGGGGTGAAGGATCTTGACATCATTTTGAGGCAGAAGCGGCTTAGATGGTTTGGTCACGTGAGGAGGAGTGAGGAAGTGAGCTGTGTGAGAATAGCAGAGGAATTGGAAGTGGTGGGACGTCGACCACCAGGAAGACCTAAGAATACCTGGAAAAGTGTTGTAATGCAAGATATGGAAAGACTGGGTATTGGAGAAGATTTAATCCAGGATAGGAAACAGTGGAGAAAAGCTATCGCAGGTCCAACCCCAGTTTGAATATGGGAACAGAAGGACGAAATACGAAGATGATGATGATGGGCATGTGGAGAGGATGGAGGATGACAACTGAGTACCAAGAGTAAGAGGTGTGAATGGTGAGGGTAGATTTGTGAGAGGCAGACCAAAAAAAGACCTGGGATGAAGTCATGTAGTGTAATATAAAGGATAAAGTATAGCTATACTTGAGAGGCTGCAAAGTTTGAGCAGCGCAGAGAGCCCCATTAATGACCAAGGCCAACACATGCAAGCATGTTGGCATCTTTATAAATGAAATGAAGCGAAATTATTTGGGTTGGGTGGAATCACAGACATGTGCCCTGCTTGTAGAATAGGTCCACACAACATAACCCACATAATGGAGCACTGCACAACACATTCAACACTAAGATGCAGACACATCAGTGGTGTAGAGAACCTGTATAACAACCCTATTTGCACTTCCACTACCACCCTCCCACCTGTCATTCAGGGATACACTAGCCTACTCATCCATATGATCATTCTCATCTCTGTATGCTTGAACCTCAGCTTACATACATACTGGTATGGTACCTACTCCTCTTTTACTGTTCATCTCATTACTGTACAGCATTACACTTAACATATGCTGCATTCAGGGGTCCCTCAGCAGAGGGAGAGCCCTCTTGATGTCAGGAGAAGCAACAGCTCCCTGAAATTCTTTCAACCACTCCTAATCCCTGCTACTTAGCTAGCCCCAGCCCCACCTCCAGCACATATACAGTATACTGTATATCTAATCTGATAGCTTAGGAGGGCTGGGTGATGTCCAGATTTAAGCCAAGCTGGGTGAACTCAGCTCTGTGTATGGATGCCTCTGATGGTTGGACATCAGGACGGGGGCTTGTAGTACAGTACCCGGTTCTTTGTTTTGATCAAGGTGTTGTAATTACTGCTACCACAGGCTACAGAACTTGTGTCAACACTGATATTAATATGGCACTGAGGCTTGAATGGTGCTACTGGAACACAAGATGAAAGTGAAGGCAATAGTACTGGTTGTAGTAATAGTAGCAGTTGCAGTGCCAGGCTTACCTGGACATGAACCCAGTGGACTGCAGGATGAAGCTGTGATTTTCCCACAGTCCAGTATTTTCCTTTTGGGGGTTAGGGAGGGGATTAAAGGATGTTTGTATAACCAGGCTGCTCCTCTGCCAGTTGTATTGGTGTCAACATGTGAAGGCATCTGTTTCCTGAATATTTTGCAGTAGACACCATCCACTCAGTGTAGTGTTGCATTGGGTGTCCTTTCCTTTCTTCCATCCTTCCTTTTCTGTCTTTCTTTCCTTTATTCTTTCCTCTTTCTTCTGCCTGTGGGTGACATTACACTCTCTCTTCTGTCTTTCTTTCCTTCATTCTTTCCTCCTCCTTCTGCCTATGGGTGACTACACGGAGTGACAAACCAAATGGTTTCCTGTACATGAGGAAACCATATACTATGCTGGGTGGTAACCATATAACCAAATTATGGTGCCTGGTAGCTTAGTGGGTAATTAAGGTGCCCCAGTTGGATTGAGCCTGTGTAGGTTTATATCCAAGGGCTGGTTGGGGTTTATTGCTCATGTAATGCCACTCAGGGATGAGTGAGGCTGGTCACTCTCGTCTTAAATGTTAAGACTAATTTGCCTAGCCCCTGGTTCCTGCGCTTCTTATGGGGCAACATAGGATTGGGTGATGGATGGATGGAGAATTACGGTACTATACGGTATCTCTGTGGGGACTAAAGAAGACAGATGGACACATAAAAGTTTATGACATACCTGTAAATGTGGTGTGAATGCATTTGCAAAACATTAACCCTTTAGTGCCCAGTATTGCTGTGTTGGGAATTTTGCCAGAAGAGTATCTAGCATACCACCCTCTGCTTGTCAGCTCATAGGTAGCTACTAAGCTTGTAGGTCCAAGCTGTGGCATTCCTTTGTGATTAACTTTTGAGCTTTTCTAGTTCTGTGCCTTTAGATGGACACTGGTATAAATTAGGTTATGTCTTTTGGAAACTTTGGTCATAGTCTATAGAGGATGTTATTGACTAAGGAGGAATATGAAGGTAGAGTGATTAGAAGTTGTGGCAGGTTGAGAACAAGGTGGAGGGTCAAAGTGAGGAAGGGTGGGGCCATGAAGGATTAGTTTTTGGCATAGGAAGAGAGTTCATTGCTGAGTTTGGACAGATAGGCTGGCCTTTATCAGAGCCAACCTTCACAGGATGCTGCATTGGTTGGTAGATAAATAGATAGGTACTGTGCTGGCTGTTGTTGTTGTTGCTTTACTGTGGTCTGCTGGACTGAGCATACCTGTCAACCACAAGCAAACAACTACGGTACTGGTACTTCTGTGGGGCTATTCTACAGGTGCAGTACAGTACCTGTATGTACACCATGCAGGGATCCGGTGTTGCCATGTGGCAGACAGCACCTCACGTGGGTTGGACCAGAATCTTTCTCATGGTGAGGTGCAGAGAGGTACAGTATGAGGAGGTTTAGCTCCTAGGTGGACATCGTAGCTGCTCCATCCAGAGTGCACTACACCACCATGTGTAGGCTCCTTGTCAGTGCCTATAAACTTGTACTGTATGAGTATACCGGTACCAGTAATTGTGGTCATTTACAATTAAAGGAAGAGCTTCAGGCTATTATTAGCATACTTTGGTAATTAGATAAGGAATTCACATTCCATTTTTGTATAGCTACCACCAATCTTATTTCTGTAATATACTCATATCCCTGTAGGCAGGCCATTGCTGTGGATAAGGGAAAAGAATAATAGCTACTGTACTGGTGTCATACAGAGTTGAAAAGAGATTGCATAGATGGTATGGTCATATGGAGAGAATGGGTGTAATTAGGGTTATAAAAAGGGCATAATGTGCATTAATTGGAAGGTGAGAGGAGGCATGGTAGGCCAAGAAGAAAGTAAGATGGATATTGTATATGAATGTGTAAGAAAGCAAGGAGCTGATGAGGCTGTGAAACTGGCAAGGGATTGAGTTGGTTGGACAAATTATGTATTGTGAGGAATGTAACAAATGTTTGGCAACCATTTTACAACCTATTAGTTTATAGTTTGACTCTGATCTGGTATTTATTTGCTATGAAGCACACTTAACTTTAAAGAAAATAAATAATTCAGATGGTTAGGCCTGTGTAGAAGAGTTAGGATTCCAGGGACTTGGAAGGTGAGTGAATGAGTGTTTGGCTCAAGTCACAGTTGTATTTTCTGTTTCTGTTCCCTGTCCTTAGAGATGGAAAAGGAGGTCATGATGTTGATGATGATGATGACCTTAGCATAATTTTCTACAGTTTGCCCTGAAATTATCATCACTACACTGATGAAACTTCAGTAAATGCTGTCTCATAGCTAATCAGTAAATATCACATGGGCTACAGTTTGTGTGTGTGTGTGTGTGTGTGTGTGTTCGTGTGTGTGTGTGTTCAACTCTGGGCATAGGCTTCACAGCCTGCTTCCAAGGTCCAGTAGTCCTCCTACATACTATATACCTCTACATGTCATTAGGCTCCTGTACTTGGTTAATACCATACCATAATTCAAATAGCAGTGGTGTGTTGTTGAGTAGTCACCACAAAATTCAAGTTGATTTCATAGCTGGTTTGCATCTTTTGGTGGACTACTGTAATTCATTTTTATTAATGGTTATTTTAAAAAGTTTGTACACAGCAAGGAGAAGATTTGTTGGGTGGTAGTTTTGTGGGTCATTAGTGATTTAATGTATTTACCTAATTGTATTTACCTAATTGTGATATACAGGAAATGAGCTACGCTTGTGGGGTCCCGTCTCTGTTTCTCAATAAGTCAAATTTTGCCTTAAACTCGTTTAAGTTTTTAGACTGGACGATCTCTTTGTCCAGGCTATTCCACAGGTCTATACATCTATAAGGAAAACTATATTTCTTGATATCCTTCGAGCAGCTTGGCTTCTTTAGTTTCATTCCGTGTCCTCTTGTTGCTCTTTCATCCCACACAAACAGATTTTCTCTGTCAATTTTATCTACTCCTATCATGGTCCTGAACACTGCAATCATGTCGCCCCTCTCTCTCCTTTCCTCTAAGGAGGGCAAATCCATCCTTTCCAGCCTCTCTCTGTATGGCAAATCTGCCAGACTAGGGACCATCTTGGTTGCTGTTCTTTGTATTCTCTCAATCTTGGTTATATCTTTCTTTTTGTGTGGGGACCACACTACTGCTGCATATTCTAACCTGGGCCGGATCATGGCCACTATCAATTTTTTCATCATCTCCTCATCCATGTAATGAAATGCCACTCTTTTATTGGTCAAGAGTTTATATGTCTCTCTCACTAACTTATTTATGTGCTTTTCAGGTGACAAACTATCCTGGACCAGCACTCCCAAATCTTTCTCTTCTCTCGCTTTTCTAATTGGTTCATTACCCATCAAATAATTCAGTGATGGCCTCTTGGTACTTTTACCCATTTCCAATATTTTACATTTTTTTGCGCTGAATTTCATTTCGCACATCCGGCTCCAATCATGTATCCTATCCAGATCCTCCTGTAGCATTTTACAGTCCTCTTCAACCTCTACCTTTCTCAAGATTTTTGCATCATCGGCAAACAGGCTTGCGTAACTGTTCATTCCATCTACCATATCATTTACATAAATCAAGAACATTACTGGTGCCAACACCGAGCCCTGTGGGACACCACTTGTTACTTCCCTCCATCCAGATGTCCTGTCCTTTATTACTGTCCTCATTTGTCTGTCACTCAAAAAGTCTCTCATCCATTCCAGGAGGCTTCCCTTCAGTCCTCCTGTATGCTCTAATTTCCATAATAGTCTCTTGTGGGGTACCTTGTCGAAGGCCTTCTCCAGATCTAAGTACACACAATCCACCCAACCGTCTCTCTCCTGTAGCACGTCAATCGCCCTTGAGTAGAAGCTCAACAAGTTGGAAACACATGACCTTCCACTTCTGTATGTGTGTGTGTGTGTGTGAATCTGTAATAGCCTAGATGCATTTTCTTAGATTTGGATAGCAAATTACATTGACATCTAAACATTTCATAAGCATTTTGGACAGTTCATTCAGTGCAGTCACCCACATCTGTGATAAAGCAGTTGTGAGAGGTCATTATCAAATACTTTCAGGGTCATTCAGTGCAGATGTCAGCTTTTAGTGTCAGTCTCATAATTGATCAAAAATATACAAATTGTATTTAATTTTAAAGCTTAGATACTGAATTTATGAATCTGGACAGAAAAAGTTTCTAAATTGTCTACTGAGAGTGAAGCATTAAATAATGTTGTACCATACCATGTCAGTGAGGAAAAATTCCTGCTGAAATTAATCATTTTCTTATCATTGACCTGAGTATGTATTTGTTTGGAATGCTGTTATTGGCTTTAATTGAAATACCATAACATCTATGCCTGTTTAAAATTTAATTGTCACTACAGTTGTTTACAGTAGGCGCGGAAAGTGTTGACGCCATCTTAAAAAAAGAAAACATTCTTGTGGTTAGCAAGGAGAAACAAATAAATTAACACTCACCATTGAATTTAGTATTTACTGGCATTCCCCTTCACCTTTATTATCTTCTTAAGGCGTCTGGGGAGACTGATGGCGTAATTTTGCAGAACAGACGGACTAAAACTGCTCCATAGCTGCTTGACTGCAGCCTCAAGTTTAGGCAAAGATGATGTGTCCATACTACGCAGCTGCCGCTTCATGTGCGCCCATAAATTCTCAATGGGATTGATAACTGGGCTGTTTCCGGGCCAATCTCGAATAAAGGGAACCTCACAGTCTGTTAGCCGCTGTTTCACTGACTTTACAACATGTGCAGGGGCAGAATCTTGCATAAATACTCTTGCCTTGGTTTTATCAAAAGAGTCACTTAAAACATCACATAAGAGCTCCAAATAATTGTTCTGGTTCACTTTTTCATTTGCAGGTAGAATTACCAACTCACCAACACCATAATATGTAAAGCAGCCCCAAGCCATGAGTGAGGCTGGGTATTTAACAAACTTGGAAGTGTACTTAGGATCCAGGGGGTCACTGCCTGGTTTGCAGTACACTCGTGATGAAGGGGTACCAGTGACAGTAAATGTTGACTCATCACTCCAAAGCACAGTTTTCCATTGCTCCTCACTCCAGGCAAGATATTTCTTACAAAAATTTACTCTCTTTTTCTTCTGAAGTGCAGTTAGCAGTGGTTTTTTACGAGCACAAAAACTCCTGTAGCCCAGATCGTCATGCAACAGTTGCTGCACACTTCTGACAGACACATCTGCCAGCAACTGTGGGTTCTTTTCTTTTAAATTCCGTGCTGTTAGCCTTGGATCCTTGCTAACTTGCCTTGAGATCAGCTGACGGGTCCTGAAGGTTGTCTTACGAGGTCTCCCAGGCTTGGGAAGTGGAGTGGGAGGAATGGCCTCCCCACTGTCCTTGAACCGCTTCACCAGTCTCTGCACTGTCCTCAGTCTAACACCATCTGATTTGCAATAAATGGGAGTTTGTGGCCAGCTTTGTATAAAGTAATCACTTCCACACGTTTGTCCTTGCTTGTGGTTACTTTAGGCATGATGAGAATGTGGTAGGTAACCAAATAACTGTGTTATTTGAGTCAAAACATGCCCTCGTGGTGCATCACACACAGAGACAATCCTCCTCCTGTGGCTGCCCAAACATTACTGAGCCTGCTCCTGTGGTGCCAAACCTATCAAGCAGGGTTGCCAGCTCCCGTTGAAAAAGCGTCAGCTCATTTCGGATCACAGGGGAGGGTAGTATTGACCCTACTTCACTTAACGCGAAAAAGAATGACATCGGCAAAAAAGTGTCAATACTTTCCGCGCCTACTGTATATTCATATACACAGTATGTTGTGGTCAGAATGTGGCACGACCTTTAAGTGGAAGTACGTTAAACCCTCGATATAATAAACTAGCCTAATTGGGGGGAGGGGTGGGTCGCTATATCCGATAATTCGCCATATCTGATGGTCGGAATTATCCGAGGGATTACCGAACCTGAATCGCTATATCCGGGGAGTTGTTCGGTCCTACGTGCGGAGCCACAGCTTAAACTTACTCTGTGAAATTTTACATGGAGAATTCAATGGTTTATGAAGTTGTACATGTAAATACAATACTGAATGAAGTTGTACATGTAAATACAATAGCTGCCTGTATTAAGAGTACAGTATAATGTAATTCTGTTACAGTTCACTTACTATACCATGAAGGGATGCTGTTGAAGTACACTTACTGTGCCAGGAAGGCATGCTGTTGTCACCATGGGCTGATTTGTGAACTTCCCCCGCACTTAGTGACCTTTGTTCGCAGAATCGGGGAGAAGTTCGGTCACGATTTGGCTGTTCGCTATAACTGAAATTCGCAGTACTGGGCTTCGTTATATCAAAGTTTACCGTACTTTAGAAGTAACGTGTAACTTTTTAAAATATTTTTCTCATACACAGCTTACAAATTGGAGGAAACAAATGTAACTTTATATTATAAATAGCTAGGCATCCCGGTACCATACTATTTTAGCCCTGTAATTTCTTGTAAGAGACTGTAAGCCATATGCTCCGTCACACATGTTACATGCATAGTGTGAGGAATGTTACTAGAAAAAGATGTAGTGTTTCTCATGCACAGCTGTAAACAAGAAATCAGTGCAGTTACACTGAATTCAGGGAGAGATGGGTGGGTATGGTGGGAGGGTTGGGTGGGTTGATGTGATAGATGGCATTGTTGGGTGAGCTGGGTGGGTGGCATTCGTGGGGGGGGGGGGGGGGTGACTATGGTTGGTGGGCAAGATGGGTCGTCAGAATATGTGGGTTGCCAGGGTGTGTGGTGACACGTTGGGTCGCCGGGGTGGCTGGGGTGCTCTGTGTGGGTGGTTGGGTTGGCAGGTTGGGTGAGTGGGTGGGTACTATGGATGAGTAGGTAGATGTGTTGGGTGGTTGTAAGATGAGCTTGGTGGGTGGCATTTGTGGGTGTGCAGGGTAGATGGCTGAAATCGTTGTGTTTGGTGGCTCACGCAGGTGGTTGGGAAGGGTGAGTGTTGGATGGGTTGACTGAGCAGGTGGATATGTGGATGGGTGGATATGTGGCTCCCCACATGACAAGGCAGGAGTGGGACTTTTAGGGCTAGGAGTCATATAACTTGTCACTGTTATTTAGATTTTAGTATATCGTTTATAAGACTAGTAAATATTTGGAAAAATTATCAGTGCAGTGGGGTCTTTCTATTGAAATCTGCTTAAACCTCAGTGTACAGTAATTACTTCTTACTGAACTGTTGGTGGATATATATGGGTAATAATACACCTAATAGTTGAATAGATAATAGATTATACTAATACTGCATGTGGCAAGATGTGAGAGAGAGTGTAAATTATACTAATACAGTATTGCATACAGCAAGATGTGCAAGAGAACATAAATTATATTAATACAGTATTACATGCGGCAAGATGAGAGAGAGCATAAATTACTGTATACTGTACTAATATTGCATGCGGCAAGATGTGGGAGAGAGCATAAATTATACGGTATGGTACTAATAATGCATGCAGCAAGATGTGAGAGAGAGTGAAGCTTTGGATCTCCGATCCGTTTGCCTAACAAATCAGTGGTTTTATGGGGGTAAAGAGGAGGAGTTGGGGGGGTGGACATGTGCAGTTGTCCTGCCCTCTGGTGGCAGACTACTTTGTCCCCTGATTAGTGTTCATGACTGTACTGGTTCATTATATATACAGCCAAGAAGTAATCTAAGTACATTATTATGAACTGCAGTCATTGAGTCAGTGCCTGAAGATTGCATGACCAGAGTTGATCACCTCAGAAAGAGGGGCATCAACAGAGCGGGTCATACTCAGTTTCATTTCCCTGACAACCCAGACAGAGTTGAGACAGCAGAGGTGCCAGAGGACATGGTTGTGCAGGCTTTGCCAGCTCCTTAATTATCAAGAATGGTAAACACGTTCATAGGGCTGACTTTTTCCTCCTCGATCAACTAGTCTCTGTTGATGTCATGTTGTTCATGTCACTTTAATATATTAATTAAACTCAAAGCATGATCATTTCATTCATTCATTCATCATCCAATCCAGTTTTGCCCCATGAGAAGCGTAGGAGCCCAAGGCTAGGCAAGTTGATCCTGACATCCCTGATTGGCATTACATGGGATGAGCAATAAACCCCAACCACCCCTTGGATATAAACCTGCACCAGCTTAATCCGACTGAAGTGCCTTAATTACTCACTAAACCACCAGGTGCCATAATTTGGTTATATGGTTACCACCCAGCATAGTAGCTAAATGGTTTCCTGTTGCACAGGAAACCATTTGGCTTGTCACTCAGTGTAGAGTCACCCATAAAGAGAAGGAAGAGGAAAGAATGAAGGAAAGAAAGAAAGAAAAGGATGGATGGAAAGAAGGAAGAGAGGAAAAGGCAGGCATCCGAGGGCAGCACTACATTGAGTGAGTGGATGGTGAGTGTCCCTACCAACCACCTTCTGGTTAGTTTATTTTGTAAATTTCACCTCAGTACACATTTTGTGTGTTTTTATGATACAGTTACTATAGCTAACCATCATAAGAGTTGATTGTATAATCCATCCATCCATCCATCATCCAATCCTGTGTTGCCCCCTAAGGAGCGTAGGAGCCCGGGGCTTGGCAAGTTAGTCTTGACTTTTAAGATGAGAATGACCAGCCTCACTCATTCCAGAGTGTCATTATGTGAGCAATAAACCCCAACCCTCCCTTGGATATAAACCCGCACAGGCTCAATCCGATTGGAGTGCCATAATTACCCACTAAACCACCAGTTGACATAATTTGGTTATATTGTTACCACCCAGTGGATGGAAAGCTGATGACAGGAGAGCTGGAGCTCCTGTTTCATCAGCCCTCGGGACTAGTTCCCGACCATCCTCCTTTGCTGAACTTTTTCACTGTTTCAGTAACACAGACAGTAGGCCAGCATGCTCTCCAGTACAAGATTCTCTAACTTTCAACACCAAACTACATGCACAGTACACACTACACTTCCTTTTCAAAATTAAAAAATGTAAAATGGCTACATCAAACCAGGCCTCGGAGTCCCCGGGGGGGACCATAAATGCCCCCACCATCCGTCCCTCTCCCGGTGATGACTCACGGAGCTGCCTGGAACCACTGTCTGACTCACTTCTTCTTCATTTCTGTAACATTCGCAGCCTTTCTTCTAACTTTTGCTCTGTTGAGCACCACCTTTTCTCCTCTAAACCTCACCTTCTCTTTCTCTCTGAGACTCAGCTGTCTGAGGCAACTGACAGCAAACCCTTTTCTGTATCCTCCTATTCTCATTTTAAAGCCAAAGGTGGCTGTTGCGTATAGCCTATGTACGCAATGACCTATCTTGCTCTCGTGTTCCTGAACTTGATTCGTTTGAATTCTCTGCTCTCTGGCTTCGGCTCTCGTGTCATTCTCTGACTAAATATATGTGTGCTGTTTACTTATCTCCTGATTCTACTGACTATCAAAAATTCTTTTACTGTCTTCCTTCTATGATGGAACACATTCTATCCATTTCTCCTTTCCCTGAAATCTCCATTCTAGGAGATTTCAATGTTCACCACCACCTTTGGCTCTCCTCTCCTTTCACTGATCCACCTGGTGAACAAGCCTACATCTTTTCTTTCCTTAATGACCTAGAGCAGCTTGTACAGCACCCTACCTGTATCCTTGACTGCCTTGGAGAGAGTTCCAACATACTTGACCTTTTCCTAACAACTAATCCTTCTGCTTACACTGTTAATCTTTTCTTTTAGTTGAGCTCCTCCGATCATAACCTTATTACCCTAACCTGTCCTATCGCACCGGTACGGCCTGTGGACCCTCCAAAGAAACGCTGCCTATGGCACTTTGGAGCTGCAGTTTGGGAGGCCCTGAGGCAGTACTTTTTTGATTTTTCTTGGAATAATTATGGCTTCGATGGCAGGGAGCCATCTGGGTGTGCCTTGCGCATTATGGAGGTTATTCTCTTGGGCATGGAAGCATACATTCCTTTCTCATATCCTCTGACTAATGCAAGAAAGCCTTGGTTCAATCACACTTGTTCTAATGCTGTCCGCAACAAGGAGAGGGCCTATAAAAGATACCAGAGCCAACCCACCCCTGAATCACCTTTTTTTTTTTATTTCTGCCCGGAATCATGCTAAGTCTGTTCTTCGCTCTGCTAAAAATAATTTCATCCGTGCTAAATGTTCTCAACTCTCTAACTCGAATTCTTCTCACTCCTTTTGGCACCTTGCCAAAAACCTTTCTAACAACTTTACCTCATCATCCTTCCCTCCTCTTTTCTACTCTGATGGCTCTGTAGCTATTTCTTCTACTGATAAAGGAGATCTCTTTGCTCAGACTTTCTCCTCCAATTCCATCTTAGACGATTCCGGTGCTGTTCCTCCATCACTTCCCCCCTCTGACTTCCTCATGACTGACATTAAAATTTCTTCAGCTGATGTATTTTCTGCCATCACTGGCCTCAATACTAACAAGGCATATGGGCCAGATGGAGTCCCTCCTGTTGTCCTCAAAAACTGTGCTTCTGTGCTTACACCCTGCCCAGGTAAACTCTTTCGCCTTTGTCTATCAATTCGTACCTTTCCTTCTTGCTGGAAGTTTGCTTTCATTCAGCCAGTCCCAAAGAAGGGTGACCATTCCCAACCCTCTAACTATCATTCAATTGCTTTAACATCTTGTGTCTCAAAAGTTTTCGAGTTAACTCTTAACAGAAAAATCTTAAAGCATCTTTCCTGTCACAACCTTCTTTCTGATCGTCAGTATGGGTTCCGTCAGGGACGCCCCACTGGCAATCTTCTCACCTACCTTTCAGACTCCTGGTCATCCTCCTTTTGGGACTTTGGCGAAAGCTTTGCCATTGCACTTGACATCTCAAAGGCTTTCGATTGAGTCTGGCATAAATCTTTAATTTCCAAACTGCCCTCCTACGGTTACTATCCTTCTATCTGTGCCTTCATCTCTAGCTTCCTTTCTGGTCGTTCTATAGCCGCTGTTGTAGACGGCCATCGTTCTTCTCCTAGACATATCAACAGTGATGTTCCTCAGGGCTCTGTCCTATCACCAACTCTCTTCCTCTTATTCATCAATGACCTTCTTAGCTGTACATCTAACCCTATCCACTCATATGCTGATGATTCCACCCTTCACCTTTCCATTCGGTTTCCATAACGTCCATCTCAGCAGTTACTTCAACAAAATAGGGATGAGGCTATGGCACACCTAATGTCTGACTTGGCTCGTATCTGTGATCGGGGTAAAAATAATCTTGTTATTTTTAATGCATCAAAAACTGAGTTCTTACACTTATTAACCTGACAAAATCTTCCTCAGGATTACCCACTAGTGTTTAATAATGTCCAGCTCAGTCCTGCATCATCCTTGAATATGCTTGGGGTTTCATTCTCTCAGGATTTGTCTTGGAAAGAACATATTACATCTCTTGTGAAATCTGCTTCCAAGAGATTAGTTTTTTTTTTTTTTTTATGTGTCCGACTCTGGGCATAGGCTTTACAGCCTGCTATCAAGGCCCAGCCGTCCTCCTACATACCATACACCTCTGCATGTCACCACTTCGGCGCTAACACCCACCGTCCATATTGAATACATGCTAGGGCTGTCTCATACAGGACTGGTGTATTGGTATTAGCGGGGTTATTTTTACGACATGTTGGCGGGTCTTCTGGTAGATCAGTAAAGCCTGATTTAATGAAATTCAAATCCTTAAACTGTTCCCTGCCCCAGCGAGGATTCGAACCTGGGTCCCTCGGGACTGCAAGCCAACTCTCTACCGATCGAGCTACCGACTCCGAACTTTCTTTACCCCTGCACAGTTGTTGACCTTGTACACTGGTTTTATTCGCTGATGTATGGAGTACAACTCTCATGTGTGGGGAGGCTCCCCACATTCAGCTTTTCTCAATAGGGCGGAGTCAAAGGCTTTTCGTATCATTAACTCTCCTCCTCTTACTGATTCCCTTCAACCTTTGTCTCTGCGCCACACTGTTGCATCTTTATCTCTCTTCTATCGCTATTTCAACGGTCGCTGTTCCTCTGAACTGTCTGCTTGTGTCCCTCCACCTCTACGACGGGCATGTAGTACCAGTCAAGCAACAAACTCACATCCCTTTTCTGTCCAACTCTCTAATGCAAGAGTTAACCATTATTCCCAGTCCTTCATTTATGCAACTGGTCATCTCTGGAACTGTCTTCCTCTGTCTGTATTCCCTACTTCCTATGATCTCTAGTTCAAACGCAGTGTGTCCAGGCATCTCGAAATGAATGGATCTTGAATTTGGCTCTCTTTTGTATTGTTTTTGCTTTTTCTTGGAAGGAACAGTATGTGGGCCCGTGGCCTTTGGTTCCTTCTTCCTTGCATATAAAAAAAAGGAAAATGGTTTCCTGGTGTACAGGAAACCATTTGGCTTGTCACTCAGCGTCATATTTCAACAAAAATCGCACAAGTAACGTTTCTCACTCATCCGGTAATGTGTCTGACAGTCACATTTTCCTTAACAGCACGACATTTATTAGGAATAGTCAAATTTGCTGTGTTTGGTTATGATGCTTATCTATTGACATATTGATATGAAGCACTCCTTGACTGAACCAGTCTAATCACAGACTTACTGAAATTACTTATGCAAACTACAGGAGGGAGTAGCATTGCAGTAACATTCCTCACACAACTTTTGAAAATCTATTTAACATCTAAGTTAAAGTATATAAACAATCTGACTGTGATATTATGTGATGTGAAATGTTGGTAATATAGCCTACTGTAGCTTGCGAAAGCCATTTGTTTGTATTGCATACTTTTGCACATATAATGGAGAGTAGCTCAGTAACTTGTCTCTGAATGTAATGTTCCTCACGATGGAATGACCCTCTTCCATTCATCTTATAAGTTTTCTGTTTCTTGTACTCAGCTATGTGTATTTAACAGGGTTTGAGTTACCGTGTACACTTTTAATGTCCTTTCTCCAGCGGTACACCTTTTTTTTTTTTTTTTTAAGCCATGGAAGGGTTGCTGGTTCCTTGAATGCACTGATAAACAGGCAGTGAGCACGGAAGTGAAAAGCTACTACATGACAGTATTATGATACCAACTCTAACGTATGGAAGTGAAGCTTGGATCATTTTGGAGGGACAGAAGTCAAGAGTGAGAGCAGTGGAAATGAATTATTTGAGAGGAGCATGTGGAGTCACATGGAGAGGCAGACTGGCAAATGAGGAAGTGAAGGAGCATTGTGGTGTGGCTGTGGATGTGATAGGAAGTGTTAGGAGAAACACATTGAGGTGGTTTGGGCATGTGGAGAGGATGGAGAGTGAGAGACTGGTGTGGTGAGTGTATGTGAGTGAGGTGGAGGGGGGAGAGGGAGGGGAAGGCCAAGGATGAGATGGAGGGATGGAGTGGAGAGGTACCGGTATGTGAGAGAGGGGGGTGTGAGCTGAGAGCACGGCAGTGAAATGGCAGAGGACAGGGTGACTTGGAGGTGATTTGTTTGTGGCCACCCCTTACGGGATATCTATTTATCTATCTGGCAGTAGATAGATAGTTAGATAGATACTGTCGGCACTTAGCATGCTTTGATGTACTGTACTTGGTATGCAAGGCTACAAGGGACACTTTCTCTTATTGGCACTGATGTAACTGGTTGGCTCTGCTGCCCAGCATACAACCGTTCCTCAGCTCCCTACTGCAGGAAGAGAGAGAGAGAAAGAGAGAGAGAGAGAGAGAGAGAGAGAGAGAGAGAGAGAGAGAGAGAGAGATACATGACGCTCAGATGATCATGGGGTCGCAACTAGTGCAATACTGTACTACAACAGCCTGGACTCACTGTGTTCATCCCGCCCCTGTCCTAAACTGCTTCTGTATTAGTGACACAAGAAACACAAAGTTTTGCATAAAAATCTGCTGTTTTGGTCACCCTCATACATACTTGTCATCGCATTCAACAACTTCCTATTTACTCCATATAGTCTTAATACTTTCCACATTCCTTGTCTGTTCACCCTATCATATGCTTCCTCCAAATCCATGAAGCCCGCATACAAATTCTTTCCCCTCTCTAGAAACTTTTCCATTATAGACCTAGGAATGAATATCTGATATACACAGCCTCTTCCCTTCTTAAAACCTCCCTGTTCTTCTCCAATTAATTCCTCTGTTATTTCCCTAACTCTGTCAATAAGTATCCTACCATATACATTTCCCATTATACTAAGAAAGACAAATGACCCTATGATTACCACACACTTCATTTTTCCCCTTTGCCCTTGTACATGGGAGTAATTATACTTGACCTCCAATCCCTCAGGACTCTATCTTCCTCCCAGGCCAATCTGCACATCTTCTATAATCCATTCTACAACTATATCTCCCCCATGCTTCAGCATTTCACCTCAAATTCCATCAGTTCCTGGGGTTTTCCCCATTTTGACTTTCTTCATTGCTTCCACTACTTCCATCCTGCTGATTCCTTCCTCTGTTTTCACCTCCCTTCTCCTCCCCTGAGCCATTCCACAGCCATTTATACTTGCCTTGCTTTCATTCTCTATGTTCAGCATTTCCTTAAAGTGTTCTCTCCATCAACCCACTTTTTCTCCCATCTCCACTAGCAATATACCATTTTTATTTTTCACTCCCTGATTTACTTCTTTATCACCCTGTCTAACTCTCTTTGCCTCTTTCCAGAACATTTTCTTACATTCCCAGCACTTTACACTCAAGTTCCTTCCAAATTCCTCATCCACTCTCTTCTTGTTCTCTCTTACTAATCTTTTCACCTCTCTCTTCCTCTTTACATATAACTCTCTCTTCTGTTTCTCATCTTCCTCCATGCCCCTGTTTCTCATTCATTCAAAGCTATATGCTTTCTTCTTTTGTGCCACAACCTGTCTCATGTCTTCATTCCACCATGCTGTTCCTTGCACTCCTTTTCATCTTCTCTTTACCCCATACACCACCTCACATGCTGCGCAGATTTTTTATGTGAATATCTTGCACACACCTTCCACTTCCCCCATCTGCTCCAGATCATATTAGCCCAATCGCTTTTCCACTTCTCTCTTATATTCTGCCTTTTTTCCTCTTTCAACCTTTCTACCCTCCTTGTAAGAACTACTTCCTCCTGTCTTTCTCTTCTTCTATTTCTCCATTTCATTTGGATTTTGATTCTGACCACCACCAAGTGGTGGTCCGAAAGTCCACTCCCCCAACCTCTGTATGCTCTTGCATCCATTACACATTACACACCTTCTCATTCAGTCATCCACACACACATAATCAGTCATTGCCTTCCGTTCATTCAGTTCACCACCCTCCCCTCTCATCACTCGCCACGTATACCTGTGGATCATTTTGTTTCTAAAGAGGGTATTGGCTGTCACCAACCCCTTCCGTGCACAAATGTCCATTAAAGCACTGCCATTCACATCCACTTCTGCAGGCACCTTCTGTTCACCAACTACTCCATCCACCTTCACGTTGCCTACTTTTCCATTCATATCTCCAGTCAGAAACACTCCCTCGTCCATTTCAAACATTTCCATGCACACTTTCACATTTGTCCAGAACTCTTCTTTCACTCTACTTACACGGTCTTGCATTTGCGCATACACACACACAATCGCCACATTAGTCTAACTTTCAGTCTTACCGACACAGTCGTTGAGCTGACAGATCCATACTCATATAATCTCCATCCATCTCTTGCGCACAACAATACAAACTCCTTCTTCTCTACTCTCATTCTCACCAACTCCCACGCATATACCCCATTCATACCATTCTCTCACCGTCTCACGTACCATTTTGTCTCGGTTATTCCACATACATCCACTTTTGCATCCTCAAGCACGTGGATAATCTCTCTCTCTCTTTCAGCCCATCATTCGCATCCCTTACATTCCATGTTGCAATCCGTACCATGTCCTTTGTCCGGTCCTTAGTTGTCACCTGTTGGTTGGTCCTTGTCCGAGGCTTCTTGTTCGGATTTTTAGTAAGTTGTTTTCCAGGGAGGGGCACTAACCCTCTGCCAACCCACTTGCTGTCACGTAGTGAACAAGTGTTGGTTCGTTATAAGGTTACCACCTACAGTTGTAAATGATTTCCTGGTATACAGGAAGTCATTTGGCTTTCCACTCAAAGTAGAGCCACCCTGAAATAGAGTACCACTACACTAAGTGTGTGGATGATGGGCACCCCCCACCTACCACCTGTATGAGGGTGCTAAGGCTTCAGTGCATGGGGACAGTGAACTGAATGAATTTTTCTATCTGAATGTTGGATTGAAACAGGGATGTGTCATGTCCTCATGGTTGTTCAATCTGTGTATGGATGGGGTTACAAAAGAGATACAAAGTAGGGCAGTGGATATTGGAGTGACCCTAATAAGAGAGGGCAGTGTTTGGAAACTCCCTGTACTGTTGTTTGCAGATGATGCTGTATTGTTAAGTGAAGGTGATGGGGAACTGCAAGACTGGTGAATGAGTTTGGGAGTGAATGTAAGAAATGGAATCTGAAGATGAATGTGAGGAAGAGGAAAGTTATTGTCTTGAGAGAGATGAAGTCACTGAATATACAGTGAGGCTGGATGAGGAGGAAATGGAAAATGTGAGTGTCTTTAAGTAGCCCACTTGGATAATGTGATGAGTCAGGATGGAAGTTTAGAGGACGAAGTGCTTGAAAAGTTTAACAGGGAAGAATCGTTGCTGGTTCTTTGAGAGAAGTGATAAGGAATTGATGGAGAGTGTGGTGAAGTGCTGAAGTATGGGGGTGAGATTGTTGTGGAATGGATATGGAGGTTGTGTAGATTGGCTTGGGAAGAGGGAAGGGTTCCAGAGGACTGGAAATCAGGTATAATTGTTCTTTTATGCTGTATAAAAGAAAAGGGGAGAGAGAAGTATGTGGTAACCATAGAGTTATTTGCCTTCTTAGTGTGACTGGAAAGATATATGGTAGAATAATTATTGACAGGGTTAGGCATATAACAGAGGAGTTAGTTGGAGAAGAACAAGGGGGATTTAGGAAGGGAAAAGGGTGTGTAGATCAGATATTTGTTTTTAAGATGTTTAGTGGAGAAGTATCTAGAGAAGGGAAAGAAAGTGTATGCTGCCTTCATGGACTTGGAGAAAGCTTATGACAGAAAGGCAAGGTATGTGGAAGGTATTAAGAATATATGGAGTGGAGGGGAAATTGTTTAGTGCTGTGAAGAGTATGTACGAAGGAGCTAGGGCTACTGTGCGAGTGGATGGTGAACTGAGTGAGTTCTTTGATCTGAATGTGGGACTGAAACAGGGTTGTGTGATGTCTCCATGGTTGTTTAATCTATACAGTACATGGATGGGGTTGTAAAGGAGGTGCAAGGAAGGGCAGTGGACGTGGGAGTGGCTCTAATGAATGAAGGTGAGATGTGGAAGATTCCAGTGTTGTTGTTTGATGATGATACGGTATTGTTGAGTGAAGATGAATGGGAGTTGCAAGGTTTGGTGAATGAATTTGGGACAGTGTGTAAGAAGAGGAATCTGAAAGTCAATGTAAACAAGAGTAAAGTTATGGTGTTTGAGAGGAATGGAGTCAGAGAATGCACAGTGGGGATGGATGGTGAGGATATGGAGAATGTGAGTGCATTCAAGTACTTGGGCAGTGTGATGATTAAGGATGGAATTTTTTGGGATGAAATACTTGAAAGGGTACAGCAGGGAAGGAAGGTTGTTGGTTCACTGAAAGCGGTGATGAGAAATAGGGAGGTGAGTATGGAAGTCAAGAAGTCACTGCATGATAGTATTGTGATCCCTACCCCGACAAATGGAAGTGAGGCATGGACCTTGCTAGAGGGTAACAAGTCAAGAGTGAGAGCAGTGGAAATGAGTTACTTGAGAGGAGTATGTGGAGTGACATAGAGGGACAGGTTGACAAATGAAGAAGTGAAGGAACGTTGTGGAGTGGATGTGGATTTAGTTGAGAAGATTAGAAGTGCACTGAGGTGGTTTGGACATGTGGAGAGAATGGAGAATGAAGACTGACTAAGAGGGTGTATGCAGGTGGGGTAGAGGGAGGGGAAGACCAAGGATGAGGTGAAGGGAGGGGGGAGTGAGCTGGGGGGAGGGTAGGCAAATGGTGGGTGACAGAGCGACTTGGAGGCGTTTTGTCTGCGACCACCCTTTGCGAGATTAGGGCGTCGGGCTGTAGATAGATAGATAGATAAGGAACAGGGAAGTGAGCATGGAAGTAAAAAAGGCCCCGCATGACGGTATTGTGATACCAACTCTTAACGTATGAAAGTGATGCTTGGACCTTGTTGGAAGGACAGAAGTCAAGAGTGAGAGCAGTGGAAATGAGTTATTTGAGATGATCATGTGGAGTTACATGGAGAGACAGACTAACAAATGAGGAAGTGAAGGAGTGTTGTGGTGTGGATGTGGATGTGATAGAAAGCACATTGAGGTGATTTGGCCATGTGGAGAAGATGGAGAGCAAGAGACTAATGAGGAGAGTGTATGTGAGTGAGGTAGAGGTGGGGGAGAGGGAGGGGGAAGCTGAGGATGAGATGGAGGGATGGAGTGGAGAGGTATATGAGAGAGGGGGGTGTGAGCTGGGAGCAAGGTAGTGAAGTGTCATTGGACATGGCGACATGGAGGCAGTTTGTTTGTGGCCACTCCTTACGGGATAGAGGTGTCTGGCAATAGGTAGATTGATAGTTTTGGTAACTTCCTTTCTCTTCATTGTTATGTACATAGGTAGCTATTTCCATTAGATTCTTAGGAGGAAATGTTTGGTTCTTTCCTATAGCAACCTGTAGACAAGTTTCAGTTTACCTGTAGACAAGTTTCAGTTTACCATAATTGCTTGCAGGTTTCTTCCACTCTTTAGGTAAAATTTCCCCATTTCTGCTGTTGTAACATTTGAATGTTTTCTTTTTTTTTTTTTAATTGCTTTCTTGACTTTGGCTAGTACCAGTACTGTGTGGTCTGTCACTTTGTCATTACTGTTTTGTTCCATCATTTCTGTAACTACAGGTTCCTTTGTACTGGTACTTTATCTGCTCTGAGTAGGTACTGTTATTGTTTTGGGGTTTCCTGCCTTCTACTTCATTAGCTACTTCATTTACTACTATTGTGATGTTTTCATTTATTACTTTTGCAAATAAGGTTGAATAGAGGTTGTGTATTCACTAGTGTCCATTTGTGTGTATGTACAAGCCATTTTATAAAGCTGTTATGGTACTGTATTAGATGTCCATGAAGTCTGGTGGATAGGTGGGCTGGGGGTCAAGGAGAGTTAATTAGATTTTGAAGTGGATCCAGCTGTAGATGCAGGAATAAATAATAAATTTTATTGATGTTGGCAAAGGTATATGCCATCTGAGATTGTTTAATAGGGCAGACTGTGACTGCAGAGTTAGTTGACTACATGATACCATAAAAGTATATATCTGATAGGAAACAGGAAGTACAACAACAACTCTTAAATTGTATTGGCATTGGCAAACATGTGTAGTTTCTGAGTGCTTTTTGGATTGTTTTGTGTGGTCATCTGCCTAACCCATTAACCATAAGTACATAGCCTAAGCTATTTGAAATAACAGACAACACTTCACTGCTTTCTGTCACAACTACTGTAAGTACAAGTTTATTCATGCAACATACAGTTGTTGTTACTGTAGTTGGCCCAGAATTACTAACCCCCTAGATACGGACAGTCTCATAGCTAAAGTTACAGACAGCTACCGGTACCGGTACGGAAATGCATTACAGTGGAATCTTCTGACCATTCTTAGGCCTTTGTGGGCTATGGGTTGTGGGCCTAGGTAAACATCACTGTGTCATTACACAGACCTCCGTTGCCAATCACTTTATTGGTTTAGGCTTAATCCGAGTCAGATGGGGGCGACCTTGATGAGGCAGTTGGCTTGTTTATATAGGCTATGGGGCAAAGGGTTGGCCTTTATACGGTACTAAGTGAAAGTGATGGCTGCCTTGATTCTTGTCTAACTTGACATTACATCTATAATTTATCAACTATAAGCACAGTAGTTTGTGGAAGTGAGTGTCCCTTAACGCCCTTAAGCACCTTAACTCCTTAAATCTGGTGATGTATTTTCCATTTTATTCTTGCTACCTCCAGACCAGTTTGTTAGGCTTTGGAGAGATAATTTGTATGGTCAGGATTAGAAACATCACCATCAGTCCCTTCAGTGTCATGTCTCTCCCTGGGTTGAATGAAATGATCTGGAGGTAGCAAAAACAGGAGAAAAATATATACACCCTCAAACTGTTGCGGTTAAGAATGGATGGACGGAGTTGCTGGGCTTCCCCAAAAGCAGTGAGAGTGATTTTGAAGGAATTGAGCCATCAGAAATACCTAGGTTTACTATGTTCTGCCAGCCAAGGGGATATGCAAGAATAGGAAGCAAGAGGAGGAACTTCCTGATTGGTTTCATAAGGACACTGGTGTACCTGATAGCCTCCACCTGACAGAGGAAGAAATTAATGCCAAGGTACATGCATACCCCCACCCCCTGGGGGTAGGAGGGTTTCAAGAATTCTTCCCCAGTATCCCTGTTTGTCATATGAGACGACTAAAAGGGTTGGTGGTGAGTTAGTACCCCACCCTGTAAAACACCTAACTAAAAATACGAACAAAAAGCCTCGGACCAGGACTGACCATGAGATGATGACAAAGGGCCGAACAAAGGACTTGTTACAGATAGCGAAGTGGAATGCAAGTGGTATAAATGATGAGGTGAAAGCGAGAGATTGTACAGGTGCCTGAGGGTGCGAAAGTGAATGTATGTGATTAACTGAACTAAGTGGAGAGGTGAGAGAATGGGAGTATGGATGGGGTATATGTGCAGGAGTAGGTGAGAATGAGAAGGCAAAAGAAGGAGTGTGTGTATTGTTGTGAGTAACAGATGGAAGGAGAATGTAAGAGAGTATGGATCAGTTGGCCCAAGGATTGTGTGGATAAGAGTGAAAGTTGGACTACAAATGTGGGCGATTGTGTGTGTGTATGCGCCGACGCAAGATCATGTACGTAGAGTGAGAGAAGAGTTCTGGACAAATGTGGAAGCATGCTTGGAAAAGTTTGAAAGGAATGAGTGTTTTTGACTGGAGATATGAATGGAAAAGTAGGGAATGTGATGATGGATGGAGTGTTTGGTGAGTAGGATGTGCCTGCAGAGATGGATGAGAATGGCAGTGCTTTAGTTGATCTTTGTGCCGGGAGGGGGTTGGTGATAGCGAATACCCTTTTCAGGCACAAAATGATCCATTAGTATACATGGCGAGTGATGAGAAGGGTGGATGGTGAACTGAATGAATGGAAGGCAGTGATTGATTATGTGTGTGTGGTTAAAGGATGAGAAGGTGTGTAATGGATGCAAGAGTATATAGAGGTTAGGGAGTGGACTTTCTGACCACCACCAATCAAAGTCCAAACAAAATGGAGAAAGAGAAGAAGGGAAGGACAGGAGTAATTAGTTCGTACAAGGAGGGTAGAAAAGTTACAAGTGGATGGAAGAAAGGCAGAATATAAAAGGGAAGTGGAGGAGCCATTGGGTAAATATAGATTGGAGCAGGTGGGGGATGTGGAAGGTGTGTGCAAGATATTCACAGAAGAAATCTGTGCAGCATGTGAGGTGGTGTGTGGGGTGAAGAGAGGATGAGAGGGAGTTCAGGGAACAACTTGGTAGACTGAAGAGGTGAGAGAGGCTGTGGCACAAAAGAAGAAAGCATATAATGAGTGGATGAGGAACAGGGGCGTCGAAGAAGTTGAGAGACGGAAGAGAGAATTGTATGTAGAGAGGAGGAGAGAGGTGAAAAGATTAGTAAGAAGAGAGTGGATGAGGAATTTGAGTGTAAAGTGGAGGGAATGTAAGAAAATGTTCTAGAAAGAAGTAAAGAGAGTTAGACAGGGTGCCAAAGAAGTTAGTTGGTGTGTGAAAGATAAAAATGGTAGATTACTAGTGGAAAATGGAGAAAAAGTGAACAGATGGAGAGAACACACGTTAATGAATTGTTGAACGTAGAGAATGAAAGTAATGCAAGTATAAGTGGCTGGGGAATGGCTGGAAGAAGGAGGGATGTGGGAAGATAGGAAGAAATCAGTAGGATGGAAGTGGTGGAAGCAATGAAGAAAGTTAAAATGGGGAAAGCCCCAGGAATTGATGGAATGTGTGGTGAAATGCTAAAGCATGGGTGAGAGATAGTAATAGAATGGATGTAAAAGGTGTGCAGATTGGCGTGGGAGGAAGATATAGTCCTGGAGGATTGGAAGTCAGGTATAATTATTCCTCTGTACAAAGGGAAAGGGGAAAAAGAAGTGTGTAGTAATCATAGGGGCATTTGCCTTCTTAGTGTAATAGGAAAAGTATATGGTAGGATACTTATTGACAGAGTTAGGGAAATAACAGAGGAATTAATTGGAGAAGAACAGGGAGGTTTTAGGAAGGGAAGAGGTTGTGTAGACCAGTTACCATATTCATTGTTAGATCTTTAGTGGAAAAGTTTCTAGAGAAGGGAAAGAAGTTCTATGCAGCCTTCATGGATTTGGAGAAAGCATATGGCAGGGTGGATAGACAAGGATTGTGGAAAGTATTAAGAATATATTGTGAGTAGATAGGAGGTTGTTGAAGGCCGTGTGTATGAGGGTGCTAAGGCTGCAGTGCGTGTGGATGGTGAACTGAGTGAATTTTTCCATTTGAAGGTTGGATTGAAACAAGGATGTGTCATGTCTCCATGGTTGTTCAATCTGTATATGGATGGGGTTATAAAAGAGATTCAAAGTCGGGCAGTGGATGTTGGAGTGGCCCTAGTGAGAGAGGGCAGTGTTTGGAAACTCCCTGTACTCTTGTTTGCAGATGATACTGTGTTGTTGAGTGAAGACAAAGGGGAGCTGCTAGGCTTGGTAGATGAGTTTGGGTGTAAGAAGTGGAATCTAAAGGTGAATGTAGGGAAGAGTAAAGTGATGGTCTTCGAGAAAAGTGAAGTCAGTGTATGTACAGTGAGACTGGATGGGGAGGATACGAAGAATGTGAGTGCATTTAAGTACTTGGGTAGTGTGATGGGTAAGGATGGTAGTTTGGAGGGTGAAGTGCTTGAAAGGGTGCAGCAGGGAAGAAAGATTGCTGGTTCCTTGAAAACAGTGGTAAGAAACAGGGAAGTGTGCATGGAAGTGAAAAAGCTGCTAGATGACAGTATTGTGATACCAACTCTAATGTATGGAAGTGAAGTTTGGACCCTGTTGGAGGAACATAAGTCAAGAGTGAGAGCAGTGGAAATGAGTTATTTGAGAGGAGCATGTGGAGTCACATGGAGAGACAGACTGACAAATGAGAAAGTGAAGGAGCATTATGGTGTGGATGTGGATGTGATAGGAAGTGTTAGGAGAATCACATTGAGGTGGTTTGGGCATGTGGAGAGGATGGAGAGTGAGCGACTGATGAGGAGAGTGTGTGTGAGTGAGGTGGAGGGGGGCAGAGGGAGGGGGAGGCTGAGGATGAGATGGAGGGATGGTGTGGAGAGGTATATGAGAGAAGGGTGTGTGAGCTGGGAGCAGGACAGTGTAATGGCAGGGGACAGAGCGACATGGAGGCGAATTGTTTGTGGTTACCCCTTATGGGATTAAGGCGTCTGGCAATACATAGATAAATAGACATGCAGACAGCTGGACCTATCACATTCCCACTCTTAGGTTGATGGAACCTGGCAGCCCCTGTGGAATTTAGGAATAAAGTCTTCTATATGATGTGGTGTTTTTGACTTCTTGATATATATTTGTCTATAATTATGCCCAGATAGTGAATACGAGGTGCAAATACCACCAAGTGAACAGTGGGAGTGTTGTAGGTTCATTTGTCCACAATTGTACAGGCTCCCAAAAGAGTTCCAGAAGAAGAGGATGAAAATTATGTTTTACTGGTGCCATCACATGCTGCGGGTGTGGGTGCACTGCCATAATGCCCAGACTCCCTGACAGGAGAGGAGAAACCCTAGCAAAACGTTGTGAAGTGATAAGGATTAAGAGACTAGAGTTAATGAAACATACAACAGGAGTAGGAGGTCCAGTGGAGGATACAGTATCAGAATTCTTGCATCCAACCACTATAAATGTGAAAAGGAAATGGCCTATAGCAAGTTTACTCAAACCTGACAGCAATCCCTAACCTCTTTTAGGCCTCATAATGGCTAGTTTGTTTAGTAACCAGGGAGACTCTTTACTACCTCATAAGTAAGGGCCATTATATTTTATGCAACTTCATGTTTGCATTTAAGTTGTGTGAATGGCCAAATCAGATGAAAACAAACCATCTTTAACCCATAGACGCCGGGCTAGTTATACCGTGGTCATCCTCTCAGTATGGGCATTTTCTCAGAATTGCTTGTTTTCAAACCTTAATATCTCAGATAGTATAGCAGTTAAGGAAACAAATTAAATACCATAATACTCACCAACTCATCTTTTTACTAATAAAAGCCTCCCCAGGTCTGTAGGTGTTACATCAATGAGTAGGGACGAGTAAAAGATGATTATGGTAACCTTTGGCGTGAGAGGCAGGATGTATTAATGCGTGTGCGGTTGGCCCCAACTTTGGCTGCGCTCTCAGTGTGCTAGCTTCTCCAATACTAGATTAACTAGGCACATTGGTCTCCAAGGCATGCCATATGGCACTATCACTGTGCCTTTCGTGTTATCCTTGCAAAGAGGCTTGGTAGGGGTGGGTGAGGCAAGGGGCCCGCGGGAGGGGATGGAATCGGACGAGAAGTCTCAGAAAACATCGTTCAGCATCTGGCTAAGTCACAGAAGACTGAGGTGCGCTTGCATGAGGTGGCGAGTTACTCCCTATCCTTTGGTGATGAGATTAAGTGGCGGCCACTTCAAACTATAGTGCGAAAACAGGTGTGGTCCTGATTGACACCCAGTGCTGCTGTGCCACCAATTTCTTAACGGTTCCGACCAACACCTGGCGGTTAGGCGTTAATGTGTGAGAGTCCAGTGAGGTGTTAGTAGCTGCAGCATCCTCAGTCAGCCTTCCCCCTTTCTCCACCTTGGCTGAGTCAAGTCCCAGCATCTCCAGCCCTGTTATGACCAACCCATCAAGAGCTCCTGAACTCACCCAGGAACTATCAGTGGATGGCTTTTATGTTAACTAAATTTGAAAAAATAAAGTGTCAGTGACGTTCATTGTAAATACTTACATAGAGTGTAAAGTGCTACTGGAAAGTGATGCCTTCATGTTGGCTAGTGGCATTGATATAACTAAGCAATACCTCTGCATTGTTATGCAAATGTTCCTCAGGTCCATTTATGTCCCTTGAAAGGAGGATGGTGGACTGCATGTAAGCATCTATCAGCTCCCTCCATATCTCCTGAAAGGAGGATTGTGAACTGCATGTGACGACTCACAGAGGTGCCTGGAACCACTGTCTGACTCACTCCTTCTTCATTTCTGTAACATTCGCAGCCTTTCCTCTAACTTTCGTTCTGTTGATCACCACCTCTTCTCCTCTAAACCTCACCTTCTCTTTCTCACTGAGACTCAGCTGTCTGAGATAACTGACAGCAAACCCTTTTCTGTATCCTCCTACTTTCTCTCTCATTTCAAAGCCAAAGGTGGCTGTTGCGTATATGTACGCAACGATCTATCTTGCTGTTGTGTTCCTGAACTTGATTCTTTTGAATTCTCTGCTCTCTGGCTTCGGCTCTCCTGTCATTCCCTGACTAAATATATCTGTGCTGTTTACTTATCTCCTAATTCTACTGACTATTAAAAATTCTTTCACTATCTTACTTCTATGATGGAACACATTCTATCCATTTCCCCTTTCTCTGAAATCACAATTCTAGGATATTTCAATGTTCACCACCACCTTTGGCTCTCTTCTCCTTTCACTGATCCACCTGGTGAACAAGCCTACATCTTTTCTATCCTTAATGACCTAGAGCAACTTGTACAGCACCCTACCCGTATCCCTGACCGCCTTGGAGAGAGTTCCAACATACTTGACCTTTTCCTAACAACTAATCCTTCTGCTTACACTGTTAATCTTTTCTCTCCTTTGGGGTCCTCAGATCATAACCTTATTACCTTATCCTGTCCTATTGCTCTGGTACGGCCTGTGGACCCTCCAAAGAAACGTCGCCTGTGGCACTTCGGAGCTGCAGTTTGGGAGGCCCTGAGGCAATACTTCTTTGATTTTCCTTGGAATGATTATTGATTCCATGGCCGGGAGCCATCTCAGTGTGCCTTGCGCATTACGGAGGTTATTCTCTCAGGCATGGAAGCATACATTCCTTTTTCATATCCTCTGACTAATGCAAGAAAGCCTTGGTTTGATCACGCTTGTTCTAATGCTGTCCGCAATGAGGAAAGGGCCTATAAAAGGTACCGGAGCCAACCCACCCCTGAATCACATCTTTTATATATTTCTGCCCGGAATCATGCTAAGTCTGTTCTTCGCTCTGCTAAAAATAATTTCATCTGTGCTAAATGTTCTCAACTCTCCTTCAACTCGAATTCTTTTCTACTCTGATGGCTCTGTAGCTATTTCTTCTATTGATAAAGGAGATCTCTTTGCTCAGACTTTCTCCTCCAATTCCACCTTAGACGATTCCGGTGCTGTTCCTCCGTCACTTCCCCCCTCTGACTTCCTATTGACTGACATTAAAATTTCTTCAGCTGATGTATTTTCTACCATCACTGGCCTCAATACTAACAAGGCATATGGGCATAATGGAGTGCCTCCTATTGTCCTCAAAAACTGTGCTTCTGTGCTTACACCCTGCCTAGGTAAACTCTTTCGCCTTTGTCTGCCAACTTGTACCTTTCCTTCTAGCTGGAAGTTTGCTCTCATTCAGCCAGTCCCAAAGAAGGGTGACCATTCCCAACCCTCTAGCTATCGCCCAATTGCTTTAACATGCCGTGTCTCAAAAGTTTTCAAGTCAGTTCTTAACAGAAAAATCTTAAAGCATCTTTCCTGTTACGACCTTCTTTCTGATCGTCATGGGTTCAGTCAGGGATGCCCCACTGGCGATCTTCTTACCTACCTTTCAGACTCCTGGTCATCCTCCTTTCGGGACTTTGGCGAAAGCTTTGCCATTGCACTTGACATCTCAAAGGCTTTTGATCGAGTCTGGCATAAATCTTTAATTTCCAAATTGCCCTCCTACGGTTCCTATCCTTCTATCTGTGCCTTCATATGTAGCTTCCTTTCTGGTCGTTCTATAGCCGCTGTTGTAGACGGCCATCGTTCTTCTCCTAGACCTGTCAACAGTGGTGTTCTTCAGGGCTCTGTCCTATCACCAACTCTTTTCCTTTTATTCATCAATGACCTAAGCTGTACATCTAACCCTATCCACTCATATGCTGATGATTCCACCCTTCACCTTTCCATTCGGTTCCTGCAACGTCCATCTCAGCAGCTACTTCAACAAAAAAGGGATGAGGCTATGGCACACCTAATGTCTGACTTGGCTCGTATCTGTGATCGGGGTAAAAATAATCTTATTTTTAATGCATCAAAAAACTAAGTTCTTACACTTATCAACCCGACAAAATCTTCCTTAGGATTACCCACTAATGTTTAATAATGTCCAGCTCAGTCCTGCATCATCCTTGAACATGCTTGGGGTTTCATTCTCTCAGGATTTGTCTTGGAAAGAACATATTACATTTCTTGTGAAATCTGCTTCCAAGAGATTAGGTGTGCTAAGCCGATTCCGAACTTTCTTTACTCCTGCACAGTTGTTGACCTTGTACACGGGTTTTTTTCACGCGTGTATGGAGTACAACTCTCATGTGGGGAGGCTCCCCACATTCAGCTCTTCTCAATAGGGTGGAGTCAAAGGCTTTTTGTCTCATTAACTCTCCTCCTCTTACTGATTCCCTTCAACCTTTGTCTCTTCGCCGCACTGTTGCATCTTTATCTCTTTTCTGTCGCTATTTCAGTGGTCGATGTTCCTCTGAACTGTCTGCTTGCATCCCTCCACCTCTACGACGGGCACGTAGTACCCGTCTAGCAACAAACTCTCATCTCTTTTCTGTCCAACTCTGTAATGCAAGAGTTAACTGTTACTCCCAGTCCTTCATTTATGCAACTGGTCAGCTCTGGAACTGTCTTCCTCTGTTTGTATTTCCTACTTCCTATGATCTCCAGTCTTTCAAATGCAGTGTGTCCAGGCATCTCGAATTGAACGGATCTTGAATTTGGCTCTCTTTTGTATTGTTTTTGCTTTTTCTTGGAAGGAACAGTTTGCGGGCCCATGGCCTTTGGTCCCTTCTTCCTTGCATAAAAAAAAAGGGAAAAAAAAAAGCTACAACTGACAGTCTTCTGGGTTCACATTTCATGTGAGCCCGGTGTTGCAGCTACTACTGTTACTACTGC